>CAMZMU010000105.1:9164921-9354468 GCA_947311845.1 Poa pratensis | reverse complement strand
AGAGAGTTGAGACGAGACCTTTGGGGAAAAGTCAAGGCAGAGCCATTAACCACATGGCTGCACTGGAACATCTTCACTTAGATAAAACTTGGTCCCTTTGTCCCTGGGTGGCCATCCTCAAGTGAACACTCAGGTGAGAACCCCACATACCATGGTCCTAAGTATAGTAAACTATCTTAGGTGAAACCCTCATGGACATGGTCCTGAGTAGCCACTCAACTAAAACATCCATTCAATCCCAATCCACCCAATGGTAAATTAACTTAGTAGAATTAAGCTTTTCCATAAAACACTTTGCATAGCATCAATATTCCTACTAAGTTATCATAGATTCTAGACACAACTAGTGTAAAGGAGATAGTAGTTTCAGCATAGCAATACTATCCAACACATGCTTATAGAAAAATACACTAAATCATGCATAGAAAAATACTTAGGAATTTATGAGGGTGTGCCACTTGCCTTGGCAATGGGAAGTGTAGTAGTAGCAGTTGCAACCACCTTCGTATCTCTCCGAAATTTCTAACACATCAAACAAACCACAAATAAACATACAATCATAATTGCAACACTTAGAAAAATATGACATGCATGGAATGCAAAATGATACACATAATTATGATGAGAAAGACATACAAAACAAATTAAGGAAAGGACATAAAATAACTTAATCCCATTGACTAAGGCAAGGTCAAGATTGAGCAAGAAATAACAACTTGAAAAGTTGCAAGGTTAGTTTAAATCTTCACACGTTTGATCTTCAAAACATCTTCAACTCCTTTGTATTCTTCAATGGTCTTAAATTAGTACTCTATGAACTTAGTCTTAAACACCAAGGACTTGGTCTATGTCCAAGGTGGGACACAAATAGAAAGAAAGAAGTAGTTGGTCTTCCAAGAATCTTCTCCACTTCCTTGTAGCTTCTTCTTGGTGTGTTGACTTCATTTAATTCGTAGACTTGATGGTTCTGAAGACTTGATTTTGTTGGCAGCATCCAGGTTGGTTCTCATGAACTTCTTCTTGATTTTATTCTAAGTACTTTTACTTCTTGAGATGCTTCTGGATCTTGTTTTCTTGGCTAAGTCCTTCATTGGTTTCCACTAATTCTAACTTAGTCGAATTTGGCTAGGAGGACTAACATGCATCACCTCAAAATTTCTAAGGAGGAATGCCATGTAAGAAGTGCAAATTATTTTCTAAGGACTGGAATGCATGCCATGCCATCATGAAATTATTCTAAGGAATGCAAGTAATGAAAGATGATCCAAAATAACTAAGGACCAAGGTCAAACAATAAATCACAAATAAATTCTAAGTAAAAGTTAATCAACATAAGAGAGGCAAAATTCTCTAAGGAAAAGGGTTGTCAAAACACTTGTCAAAAAATTTCTAAGGAAGAAAATAGTTTTGTTTTGAGAGACAAAATATTCTAAGTACTTTAAGTGCTAAAGTCTCCAAATATACTACTAAGTTATTTTACAACTCGAAAATAAGAAGAAAATAATTTTTAATACATTTTATTAATTAACATAACACCTAAAAGCATTTAAACAATATTTACTCAAAAATCATTGAAAAATTATTTACAAAATTAATAAGTATTCCTAGGCCAATACTTAGGCATACAAAACTATAGAAAAAGATTTGCTCAAAAATCTATTTTTAAACTCAAATTATAGCCAAATACTATTTAAACGACTTAAAAAAATTAACTACATAATTTTGACAAAACCCCAAAATAAGCATACCAAAAGTTTCTACACATTATAAGCTTTCCAAAAATATATTTTTCATAAAATTTGGATAAACGAGTAAAAATTAATAAGAGATTGAAAACACAGGGACTAATCTGTGATGCGCAGGCTAAAACGTAAAGAAAACAAAAGAATCTTCGCGTTGAGGTCCCTGGGCCACGTGCGTCCTCTGGTTGGTGCGGAGCAGCGCTGACTGTGTTGCTGACTTGGCTGCGACGTGGTGCTCCGTGATTCGCCGATACCTGTTCGCGTAAGGATCTAATCTGGATCGTTAATCCTAGATCTAACGGCTGACAAAGATCTATACCGATTCAGCTAATGATCTAATCTAACGCGTCCAATTTAGATCGAACGGAGGAAGAAGGGTTGACTAAACCTGCGGCGGAACCTCGCCAGGGAATGGTGTGGCGGTGGCGCTGGGCTCGGGTGGGCGACGGCGACGCGACTCCGGTGGTCTCCTGGCTGGAGAAGATGACGACGCGGTGCCACGCGTCGTGGGGAAGAAGCTGCGGGGTTGGCGTTGACTCTCGTGGGCTGGAGCGGCGGGTGTCGCGGACGAGTGGTCGTGGCTCCGACAAGCTTAGTCGATCAAGGATGCGTCGATCTGTTGCATAATAAATCACAACAAAATTCACACGGGTGCGCACGGACTAACAAAGGAGATGGGACAGGAGAGAGAGCTCGGAGTTCCGAGATTCACCGGAATCGAAGAACCATGCCGCGGCAATGTGGACGACGAGCTTGCGTGCGAACAGCCTAGCGGCTCGCAATGAAATTAGTTGAGGGTAAAGGAGGCGGGTTCTGGGGTTTATATGGGGAAGAGAAACGAGAGATGCGTGATCAAATCCTAACGGATTTGGATCCGAATCTTTAGCTAGGGTTCGGGTTTGTTTCTTGCACGGGACGTTGAAGACGATGACGTCAGTGCTTGCGTCATCGACGGGTCCCACATGTCAGTGAGGGAGAGGGAATTGGGCCGTGGGCCGGTGCTGGGCTGGCTGCGCGTTGCGCCGTGCGGTAGATAGGGTGTCCTATCTCTTTTTTTTTGTCCACACTTTTCTTTTTTCAAAAAAGGAAAATTTAATATCTTTTAAAATAAATGTCCAAATGGACTCAAACCAGTTTCTAAATTTTTATAAAAAAAAAAATTCAACCCTTTCAAATGAAACTTTCAAAATTCCTTTTCCAAAACTTTTTTATAAACAAATTTTTTGAAATCATTTAAATGGATTTTGGACATAATAATGCCATTTTAAATCTATAGGGTTTTAAAATTCCTTTCGAAATTATATTTTAAACCAAAGAAAAATATGAGTAATAATATTACATATCACTCAAAAGATAATTTGCTTAAAACTCGTTTTGTTTAAAAGGGGTTTGATACTTCAAAATTAATTCAAAACTCATTTTAAGATCCAAATAAAATTTCTTCAAGGGCAAAACTATAAATTTGAAAATAGAGAATAGGTAAGTAATAGAATAAGCTCCATACAAACAAACAATCCACAACCAAACACACTTTTTAAATAGAAATCATTTGATTTCCAAACTAAGTTTTTAATAAACAATATGACACTTGTTGTCCAATTTAAAATAGGTTTAAACAATCAGAGGCTTAAATAAAACTTGAATATCACAAGATAAACCTTTTGCAAATATTTATATTTCAACAAATACAATCAATTCACAAACAACATTAACAGAACAATACGAAAAGTCAAAATAAAATTTTGGAGCATAAATGCTCTACTAATATATTTTCTAAATATGTTTTCAAGTCGAAATTTATTTCCCACTTTTGAAATAACCAAAAGCAAACAATGCAAGATGATGATGAATGCATGCATGAATTTTCTTTTCAAAGCAAAATAAATCATAGTTTTCAAAGTTTTAATTTTTTGATTTTTTCAACTTTTTGAAAAACTTGGGATGTACAGGAAGCGTCTATGGATTTTTTCTTGGTCCTTAATCGGAATTTAGTTTACTACTAATAGGGATAACTAATGCCTTTTATATAAATGGGGATGTAGCTCAAATGGTAGAGCACTTATATATGCATGTTAAGAGGAAGGGGGATCGATACCTCCCATCACCAGTTCCTTTTTGTTTTTTGTGTACCGGAAAAAAAGGAAAACTCTGCCGTCGCTTCATGGGCCTGCATTCTTGGGTCACTGCATCATGGGCTCTTAACAACTGCGAGGCAGAGAAGTACTTACTTGTACCGTCTTCGCACTTGGAGAAGATGGTGTGGCTGCAGTACGCGGCGACCCGCGGCAGCGCGCCGCCACGGCTGCCTCTTCTTGGAAAGTTTCAAAAAGAACCCCAGTCAAAAAAGTCAGCAAAAAGGGCAGAATTATGTTTGACACATTGTTCGTCGGCGTGTCCGAAGCTACTAGGTTCTGGCTAGTTTACCTGTGGATTACTACTACCAATGTCCTTATGTCGCCTGGTCTTTCAAAGATAATCAAGGTATGGGCTAAGCTGCCTAGGTTCATTTTCTATCTTACAATCTATTTGCTTGAGCTGCGCACCGCTAAACTTGAGGGAGACAATGATCTCGCTTTAATGACGAAGGCTTCTGCCACCACAACTAGATTGTATATCGCTACTACACATCACAAGTTTCAAGATTGTGGTCTTGATTTCTTCGAATGTGTGAAATCCGTAGATGATAAACGGGTTGTCCTGGCTTTTGCTAACATTTTTATTGTTCTACATCTGTCTACATTGTCCTATAACATTTATCTATTTATACTGAATTCGTTTACCTATTAATAACTATAAATTTTTAATATATTATTTAATATATACTATAGACAACTATCTTTTAAGGGTATAAGTAACATCATTGGTAACTCCCAAGCACATATATATGTTACAGGTTTGCACATTGTTGGGAAATTTATCAGTGCAATTAAATTTCTAGTTCTAGTGAAATAGTATTTTCTTGCATAATTTGGTTTCGAATGTTTAACAATGAACATTTCCAGCCTTAGATTGCACACCTTAAATATAAGTAGATGGATATTTTTCACATTATGCGGAAGTTTTCTTACGTCACTTCATATACTGATATACCATGATGTGATTATATGTACCTTTTTCATGCCAATGTTAAGTATCTGCAGAACTTGGTAGAGTGATTTTAGATTATATGAATCTGGCAAATAACTTGGAATGGATTGTAGACTTAATTGTCATGAAGTATAGAGTATAGTTACTTCCGGTGTACATGATGTGTGACGAGGGGTAGACTCATCAAGACCTATGGTAAGGTCCCTAGGTATGAATATGGGGAGAGAACGTGGTAGAGCTGGAAGTATCGTCGGCTGACAAGCAGGGCAAAGATTTTACCCAGGTTCAGGGCCCTCGTGTGGAGGTAACACCCCTACGTCCTGCCTGTCTGTTATTGCTTTGTGAATATGATGGTTACAAGAGTCCCGGCGAGATGTCGATCTCGCTAGGGTTTTGGTGGCTCTGAAAGTACGTGGTCTGGTTCGATGGCCCTCCCAGTCCTTAAATAATAGGCTGGGTCTCGGGTGTTCGTAACCGACTCGATTTACAAGTAAGGAAACTCTAAACCGACTATTGCTTCGCCAAACTTGGAGGATACTCATCTTCGTGGGCCTCCCTTCATGGGCTTCATGTAGGCTCTGATAGTTGGGCCTAGTCGATACGTGCACCAGGTACCCTCATGGTAGGGTACCCGATAGGCATACCCATGTCAGTAGCCCCCGAGTACTTGTCTGATTCGAAGAGTCGGGCATGGACTCATACATCATGCACGTTATATTTTTTACATCTGTATTTAGAATTCTTATGAAATAGCACATGTTGGCTATGTCGAGTGTTTCATCGACTATGAGTTTTTGCTTATGATAGTCAAGGGATATTAGCTTAGCAGGCCCGGCACACACGACGGATCGGGGCCAGTTAACTACCATTTGTGGCAAAACCATACTAGCTTTCAATCAAACTCGAGTCCCCGGACTCGAATCTGGAACAAACTGGACAGACTCGAAACAGCCGTTGAGGTCTTACGGAATCGAACTGCAGTATAATTTTGAATCAACCCAACGCGTCCGTCGGGGATAATTCATCATGTCTGCTGACACGGAAAATTTAAGGATAACGCTGCTGGAGCGGTCCTTAGCCCAGCTCGACTGATCGGTGGGTCTTACCTTTGCACTATGCATGCAGCATCCAAGGATCGTCGGATCAACTCGGGAATATTTTGAGTGTGATTTTGCTTATGAACTTAGTCGAATGTTTCGTCGACTGACACTTTTGCCATTATTCTATCGGGTGCGCGACAGCGCTCCCGATGGGAGTAGCCCCCGAGATTGTGCTTTATTGCTTGCAATGGAGGATAATCTCAAAATCTTTTACCCTGCACATTTTAGTCAAAGAAATTTTTTGATACGCTCCCGATGGGAGTATGATACTGCAGTCGAAAGAATTTCGACTGGCCTCTATGATCTTTGCTAAAGAACCAACCGAGACTTATGCGAGAGACCACCCGAAGATATCATCGAGTGACTTTTATGCCAGTTCTGAAGGATGAAACAACGTCAGCAATGACGCATTTTGCGACTGCCATCTCTGACAAGCGGTGGCGTGCTTGGTAAGTTTGATAAGACGTGACCCTGCTTTGTGGGCCCGTTTTGCAGAGCTGACCAGGGATGACGCCGCGTGGACTTGATTTGACCGTTCTGGCGCGATTTTCACGGGGCGTGATGATGGTTTCCTGGTTTCCGTGCGTAGTGGGCGGAGTGGCCGGCGACGGTTGCCTCCGCGGCTGCCACGTGTATGGCAGATTTCGCGCGGAGCGTATGCCTTTGTTTTGACGGTTGCGATCGTTTTGCGATCTGTGGTAAATAGGGGACGGCGCTGGCAGAATTTTTTACTTGCCATTTGCCTCTTTGCGCCGCCCCTCGTCTCATCTTCTTCCCCACCCTCCATTGTCTGCGCCCAAGCTCTCTTCTCCCCACCCTCCTCCGTCTGCAATGGCGAAAGGTGGAGGCTCCAAGCGTGGTGCCGCCGCTGCTGCCGCGACCGATGCGGCCAAGGGCAAAAGACCGTGGCGGGTACATCTGCGTCCACCGCCCTGAAGAAGAACAGCGGGGACTGGGCGAAGTCCACCGTCAAGGACGCCCATCTTCAAGCTCCGCGAGCAGGGTATCTGCCACCCGCGGAGCACTCGCCGTCCGCGCATCGCCCAAGGAGGTATCCCCGAACCACGCGCCAACGAGCGTGTTTGTTTGCGGAGTTTGTGTCCAGGGGCTTCTCTTCCCCTCCACGACTTTGTTCGTGGCCTCCTTTTTGCCTACGGGGTGCAGATCCACGATCTCACCCCGAATGGTATTATGCATATTGCGTGTTTTATCACGCTGTGCGAGTGCTTCCTTGGCGTCGCACCCAGCTGGGCGCTATGGAAGACCATATTCATGGTGCGACCCAACAGAGGAGGTGGTCGCACCTACCCCGTGGGCGGCTGCGGCATCCAGGTGCGCAGCGACACCCGCTATTTCCGCCTGAAGACCGTCGACTCCGCGCAAGGCTGGAGGAAAGGGTGGTTTTATGCGAGTGTCGAGCAAGACGGAGTCGCCACCTTCTCGACTGCGCTTACGTCAGGACCAAGGCGTGGGATCACCAGCTCTCAGCCGAAGAAATGGAGGAAGCGCGCCCTTTGCTGACTCGAATCGACGGATGCTGGACAAGGTACAGGCTTCACTTGATCGCCACCTTTGAAAGAGCGCACCCCATGTGGGTATGAGGGCGCGAGTGACTCCACTCGGATGAGCCCAGAGGAACTGTCAAGGAACGAGCTTGTGACGCACGTGCGCACATCACCAGCCTGACGACAGCCGACCCTTGCAACATCGATTGTCCCGTCCGCCATACGGGACGAAAACCCTTTGCTTGAGGTATGTCTGTAGTTTAATAGTTTGCCACTCGTAGTTTCTACGATATGTGTTTTTTGATTCTGACTTTGCAATTTGTGATGTATGCTATGCAGGGTCACTCGACTGCTGCCTCCCTTCCTCCTCTGCCTGAAAATGGCGAGACTGAAGAAACACAGGCACAGGTGGTGGACCCGAAAGGGGATCAGTCGCCCATCCCTTCTGCCACCACTTCACATGTGGAGGAGGTCGAGGAGGAAGCAGCAGAAGAGGTCCAATCTGAAGACAAGGCCACCTCTGACCAAGAAGTCGATACCGCGCCACCGAAGCGGCGTCGACTGGCCAAGAAGGCGCCTTCTGCTGTAAGTTCACCCGCGAGGGAGCAGGGCTTGGAGGATGACGAGGAATCAGGCTCACCACCTGTTTTCCAAGCCGCTCCTTTGCGTGCGTGCTCAACAAGCTCAACTCTTCCTCTTCAGTCGAGTGGTACCCCAGCCTTTGGGGGACCAATTTTTGGCGACTCCGAAGATGAGGAAGATGAGGAGCACAGGTATGTGTTTTTTGAGTATGAGAATTTTGTGCTGTCACATATTTGTGCTGACCGTCTTTTTGCTTTGTTGTGTTGCCCACAGCGCTGAAAACAATCAGCCTGGGACTCCTCCAGTCGAAATGTTCCAACCCTGGAGCAGTCGAATTCTGCACCGACTGGAAACGAGGCTGCCCAGCCATGGCCACTGATGCTGTCGTTGAGACAGCCAAGGCGGCAACTCCAGATGTCGGGACATCAGTCGCGGCTCCTGAGCCGTGGATGAACCACGTAAGTAGCTTTTTGCTTGACCCGTTTAGTTGTAGGTCTGTGAGAGTTTGAATTTTTGCTGAATCGTTGCTCGCAGCCCTTCTACCACACCTTGGCAGATTCGCCAAGGCTTATGTCCAGGTGGAGCAGGAGAGGGACACCATGCGCGCCGAGCTAGAGCGGCTCAGTCGTGAGTTCTCCTTTTTGCTTTTGTTTTGCCGAATTTCTTTTTGCAATGCTTGATTTTGTCGAGTATTGAATGCACGTGATTTTGCTGGGCCAGGCGAGAAGAAGGAGCTGGAAGATGCACTCGCCGCACAGCGCGAAGAGTCGAAGAAAGACTGGCTGCCGCCACCAACTCAGCCGCTGCACGCGAGCGAGGATATGCTGACCAGCTCGCGGCACTCGCGCAGGCCATGGGAGGTGAGTAATCTTTTCTCCTTTTGATATGATATATAACTGTCGAGTGTCATGAAATGACTTTTGCCTTTTTTGAATTGTGCAGAAGCTGTTGGCGCACCGGCCTCTGCGGACGTGGCGAGTGACGATCTTTCGCTGGAACAGGCTGTGGGCGGCTTAGGCGCCTATGCAACCAGGCGAAAGAGCACTCGCCAAATCGACGAGCACACTTGGCGCTGTATACAAGGTGGTGTTCCCGACTGGCGTAGTGCCGTCGACGGCGGACGACTTCGCCGACGTGTTTGGCCCCGGGACGTCCACCATGGCGGGTTTCGCTCGCGCCAACACGGTACGCGGATCCGAGTCCACCATCAAGCTTCTTATGGGACATGGGATAGATTGCGACTACGAGGCAGCACTGTCTGCGTTCCCTCGGAAGCCAGATGGGAAGCCCATTTCTCTGAAGGGGGTGAGCGGAGCCGCCGCGCGACTGGCCGAGGTTTTTATGACATGGAGCGCCGGGCACTCGAGACTGCCAATCGTCTGCTTAGGAAATCGAATCTTAGGTTTAGGGTAGCTGTACCCTTTTGTTTTATGCCTTGTAATGATACCTTCTGAACTGCGCGAGTCTGCGCTTTGTTTGTGCTACCTTGTTTATGCAAAAGTCTTTTGCTAATGTCTTTCACTCGAAGAGTTGTATGCTTATGACATGAGTTTTAGCTTCTGACACAAACTTTGTGTTTGTGATTATGCTCTTTGAACAGTCACGAGAACCTGCTACTGCGACTAGTTCCTCGCAGGCTCCAATCACCACCCGATCCCAGGGTCAGTGGTAAATGATGCCAAGGTGATGGAGTATATGAAGGCCAAATTTGTGAGAATGGAGCAAGATCTGAAGGACGCCCAGGCTGAGCTGAATCGATTGAGGGCGAGACCCGCGTTGGCCACCCAACGCGAGGAATATGTGCTCGGGGAGATGGATCTTGTGAACAGGCAACTCGAGTGTAAGTTCGAGTCTTGCTCTGTTTACAAGCTTTTTGCGTAGCTATTGTCCTTTTGATCTGACTGGTGCGCCCGTGTTTGTAGGCTTTGTCGACAACTTCCAGGCTGAAAAGATTCGCGTGGAAGGGCGTCTGGATAGCGTGGTTGACGACCCTACGACTGGGCGTCAACACTTTTGGCTTGATAGGTACCATGCCCGCATACTCGCCACCCTGAAGGATCGCGTCTGGCGAAGTGCTGAACTGCTGGAGTTATGCCGGGCAGCGTTTATTCGCCTGAACGAGACTCTTTTTCCTGCGGGGCCACAACCACAAGGGATTCGTGCTTTGTTGAACATCTTCCGTCAAACAAATCCCATTCGAGAGTTGCTGTCTCAGAGACTTGTGATTGGAGCCAACGCTGCAATGGCGTATATGCGTAGTCGAAAACCAAGGTTGGTGTTGCGGACACCTGCAGCCGGAGAGGTTCTCGAACAAAGACCTGGATGACACGATCCAAGCTGCGGAGACACTAATCGAGTGCACTCGCGAACAGCTTTGCGGTCCCGAGCTGCCCGTAAAGGACGAGCCTGAGGATTAGAATAGTTTGCGAGTGCAATTTTTGTATAGGGGGCAGCCCCCGAGTGTAATTTTTGACTCTTTGTATATTGTATAGTTTGTATACTTTGATTTTTTGTCGAGCCCCCGAGTCAGTCGAGCGGGGTTTGTGAAATATGTGTTGGTTGTGAACCAATGACTGTGCAGCCCCCGAGTATTCGAGTGCGGCTGCAGAGTTTTTGTGTTCTTTGTTTGGATCCTTGTTACGCAGCCCCCGAGCATTCGGGTGCGGCTAAGGCATTGTGTTTCTGCAAGAGCGAGAGCTCATTTGATCGATAACACAGCCCCCGAGGGTTTCGGGTGGTTAAGGTATGAATTATGCGGGTAGTACCACAAAGAAGTCGAAGGAACATTGATTTTATTCCTCTTTTGAATGTTAGGCTGCAGGCCGCCTCATTAAAAACCTTCCAGTCCCCTTAGGTACCCTGGTAAGGAAAAGAGCGCGTCTGAAACCTGCAGCCATCCGACATATAGCCTATTACATTGTATGACTGTGAGCACTTTATGCGTAGAAACGGCGCAGATGCGCAACGTTCCAAGGATTATGAGAGAGTTCGCCTGTCTTCGCGTGCTTCAGTCGATATGCGCCTCCACCAAGGACCTCCGTGATGATGAAGGGACCTTCCCATGGGGAAGCGAGCTTGTGCACCTTCTTTTGCTTCAGTCGAAGAACCAGGTCGCCACAACAAAGGACCTGGTTCGCAGTCGACGGCTATGGTAGTTGCGGAGATCCTGCTGGTAAACAGCTGTGCGGGCCAAGGCCGTGTCTCGCGCTCATCGAGCAAGTCGACTGCGTCTTCGAGTGCTTCTTCCGCGTCTTCTTCATTGTATGCTTCAACTCGTGGCGCATTGAACCTTACATCTGATGGCAGAATTGCCTCTGCACCATAGACCATGAAGAATGGGGTGAACTGCGTAGAAGTGTTGGGAGTTGTGCGTAGGCTCCATAGCACAGATGGTAGTTCTTCGACCCAAGCACCCGCAGCTCTTTTGAGTGGCACCAGGAGGCGCTTCTTGATCCCACTCGTCACAAGTCCGTTGGCCTTTTCGACTTGGCCATTGGATTGTGGATGTGCCACGGATGCGTAGTTGAGCGTAATGTCCTGCTCTTTGCAGAAGGTTTTGAACTCCTCAGCCGTGAAGTTTGTGCCGTTATCAGTGATGATACTGTTTGGGACACCGAAGCGGTAGATGATGCTCTTTATGAAGTTGACTGCCGTAGTAGCAGTCGAATTTGTGATGGGGACCGCCTCGATCCACTTTGTGAACTTGTCGACTGCCACCAGTAGGTGAGTATGCCCGCCATGCGATGATTTTTTGAGTGGCCCAACCATATCGAGCCCCCATTGGGCGAAAGGCCAGGCCAGCGGTATAGTCTTCAACGCCGATGCGGGTGCGTGCGGCCTTGTTGCGAATTTCTGGCAGCCGACGCACCTTTTGACTATGTCCTCCGCGTCTTTGAGTGCTGTAGGCCAGTAAAACCCTGCGCGAAAGGCTTTGGCTACGAGTGATCGACTGCTGGCGTGATGCCCACAGGTACCTGCATGAATGTCTCGAAGTATGGCTTGGCCATCTTCGAATGCGATGCATCTTTGGAACATACCTGATATGCTGCGCTTGTATAACTCGCCGTTGATAACGGTGTATGCTTTTGATCTTCGAGTCACGCGTCGGGACTCGGTTATGTCATCTGGTAGCTCGCCACGGAGTATGTAAGCCAGAAAAGGTTGAGTCCAGTTGGCTCAATGAGAAATACCTCGACTGGGGGGTCCTCTGTGCTAGGCACTTTGCTTTTGGGTGGCGTAGTCGACGGAGGAGGCTCTCGTTTCTCCTTGATAGATCTGTGTTCGATGCGCTCGAGGAAGACACCAGGTGGAATTTGTGCGCCAGTTGAGCCAAGATTGGCTAGCATGTCTGCTTCTTCGTTACTTTCCCTTCCTATGTGCCTCAACTCACAGCCCTCGAAGCTGCCCTCCAGTGTGTTGTACAGGTCGCGATAAGCGATCATGTTGTCCGCGATTGCGTCGCAGGCCTTCATTGTTTGCTGCACCACGAGATTGGAGTCGCCGTAGATCATCAATCGAGTGCACCCAAGTGCTTTTGCCATCCGCATGCCATGGATCAGGCCTCGTATTCAGCCTCGTTATTGGAGGGTAGTTTGAATCCCATCTGCAAAACATAACGTAGCTTGTCCCCTTTTGGTGATATGAGGATGACGCCTGCGCCTGCGCCTTCGTGTTTCTTGGACCCATCGAAGTACATGGTCCAGGAATTGGACACGTCTGGTGCTCCAGGTAATTGGGCCTCTATCCACTCGGTTGTGAAGTCGGGTAGGACTTGTGCTTTGATAGCCTTCGGGTGCTCGTACTTGATGTCTCTTGGAGCCAGCTCGATGAGCCATTTTGCGACTCGACCCGTTGCATTGGGGTTTGTGAGGATATCACCGATTGCTGAGTTACTTACCACGGTGATCGGGTGCTCGGTGAAGTAGTGTGTCAACTTCCTTGAGGACATGAATACAGCGTATGCCAGCTTTTGATAGTGCGGGTACCGCTGTTTTGATATGGAGAGAACCTCGCTTAGGTAGTAGACTGGACGTTGTATGCTTTGGATGTGCCCCTCCTCCATGCGTTCGACTACCAGTACGGTGCTCACCACCCTGTTTGTAGCCGAGACATACAGGTAGAGTGGTTCCCGTTCCTTAGGTGCGACGAGGATCGGAGGGCTTGTGAGGATCCGCTTGAGATCTGTGAAGGCTGCTTCAGCTTCTGGCGTCCACTCGAACTTGTCCGCCTTCTTCATCAGTCGATAGAATGGTAGAGCCTTTTCACCCAGTTTGCTGATGAATCGACTGAGCGCTGCTACTCGTCCTGCTAGTTTCTGCACATCGAAGCTTTGAAGGCCTTTGCATTGTGAGGATGGCCTGTATTTTCTCCGGGTCTGCTTCGATTCCACGGGCAGAGACTAGGTACCCTAGGAGCTGCCCGGCTGGAACGCCGAACGTGCACTTCTTAGGATTGAGCTTGATATGGAAGCGTTTGAGGTTTGCGAACGTCTCCCTCAAATCGTCGAGTAGTGTGTGTTCTTCCCTTGTGGTAATGACAATGTCATCCACGTAGACCTGGACGTTGCGTCCGATTTGCTTTTTGAGGCAGTCCTGCATCATGCGCTGGTATGTTGCACCCGCGTTTTTGAGCCCAAAGGGCATAGTTGTGTAGCAGTAGACCCCGAGTGGGGTTATGAACGCCGTTTTTTCTTCGTCTTCTTGCTTCATCCTTATCTGGTGATAACCTGAGTAAGCATCCAGAAAGGAGAGTCGTGCGCATCCGGCGGTGGAGTCGACGATCTGGTCGATTCGGGGTAGCGGGAAGTGATCCTTTGGACAGCACTTGTTCAGCGCTGTGAAGTCCACGCACATCCGAAGGATGTCTGTATGCTTCTTTCTACGAGTACGGGGTTGGCCACCCATTGTGATTTCTTGATTTCCCTAATGAATCCTGCTGCGAGTAACCGGTCGACTTCAGATTCGACTGCGGTTCGCTTTGGGCCGGAGATTCGACGCATCGTTTGCTTGACTGGCTTTGCATCTGGAAACAATTGGAGAGAGTGCTCGGCGAATTCCCTGGGAATACCTGGCATGTCGGCTGGACACCACGCAAATATTTCCCAGTTCTCACGGAGGAATTCGACGAGCGCGCCTTCCTATGCGATAGGCAGGCTCGAAGATATGTTGACTGTCTTGGACGGATCGGTCGGGTGCACCTGATGCGACCTTGTGTCATTTGTAGCATTGAAGGATCTGTCGACTGCCAACTTCTTATGCTCCGGAAGGAGTGTGCGGTCGTTGGAATCGCCAGTCGGCGAGTGATTCTTCCACCCCGAACATCTCGGAGATTTTGCTGAACTCGCGGTCGCAAGCATCGGACCTTTGAAAGTTTCCACGGACAGTATGACTCCCTTTGGTCCTGGCATCTTCAGCGTGAGGTACGCGTAGTGTGGCACCGCCATGAATCGAGCAAACGTCGGGCGACCAAGAATAGCATGGTATTGTGATTTCCAGTCGACGACCTCGAACTCAATCGACTCTGTCCTGAAGTGGCTTTTGTCCCCGAACGTAACGTCGAGTTGTATGGTGCCTTCTGGGCTAATTGCTTTGCCAGGAACAATACCGTGGAAGGTATTTGAAGATTTTGGGAGGTTTTCGACTGACCTGTTCATTTTGCGGAGCGTGTCCGCGAAGATGATGTTTATGCCGCTGCCTCCATCCATGAAGACCTTGGTCATGGCGTAGCCTCCTATTTGCGCGTCGAGTACCAGAGCCGCGTGCCCTGGTCGAACTACAGCTGGGGGATGATCCTCTCGACTGAAGCTTATGATGGTTTCCGATCCCTTCAGAAATTCGGCACGGCAGGAGGTGCCATGACAGCCATGTTCACTGTCGAGTGATTAGCTTTTGCTGCCTGTTGGAGGGGCGACCCTTTTGTATCATGTACATCTGCCCGTGGGGCTGTGGATATTGATCATCTTCCGCCCGTAGTACGGGTTGTATGGCACCTGCGAGGTTTGCGCCTGGAGCAGGCTGTGGTGGTGGTTGCGGTGGCGGCTGTGGCGCCATGAGAGCGGGCACAGCGTTCGGCTGTGGTGCGGGTGCAGGCGTGGGCTGAGCAGGTGCTGGGCCGTACCTTTTGAGTCGTATCATGTAGTCAGTCGCCATTTGGTCGAATTCCCTGCAGTTCCTTAGGGTGTGATTGGAGCGTAGTTTTCCGTCGTCCCCCTTGAAGAGGTGGAATCTGCACCAGTCGTCCATCTTTTCCTCGAATGACCGCTCGGGTTTTGCGTCGCTGCGTTTGCGCCATTCTTGCCTTTTGTAGCTGTCGCTCCGCTGCTCGCGATCTCGACTGTCCCGTCGATCATCCGAGCGTCGATTGCTTCTATCTTGGTCTCCCGGGTTGTGTGTATCCAGCCGCCATGAACTCGGGTCTGTTATCGTCGTAAGGACGTTTGGAACGTTTGCGCCTGCGATCTTCTCTGTATGAATCTCTGCGGCCTCGACTGCCGCTTTCGTAGTTGTCGCGTGTTGGGGAAGCACGGGATCTGCGTACAGAATCCTCTCCATCTGCCCACTCAGTCGCAACTTTGATGAGGTCAGCCAGGGAGGTTGGCTTTTCACGACCAAGTGCCTCTTTGAAGTCCTTCCTGGCGAGACCTTGTATGAAGGCATCCATGGCCCTGTCTTCTGACACTTTGCCAACCGAATTGCGTATTTCGGTCCACCGCCGTATGTATGATCTCAACGACTCGTCTGATCGTTGAGTGCATGTCCTTAATTCTCGAATGTCTTCGGGCGCTCACACAGAGGCTCGAAGTTTTTGATGAAGTCTCTGCGGAAATCGTCCCACGAGTCGTATGATGATGGAGGGAGCGACTTGAGCCAGTCGCGGGCAGTTCCTTCGAGCATAAGTCGTATGTACTGCATCGCCGTGGTGTTCGTGCCACGCTGGCATGCCACGGCGAGTCTGTAATCTTCTAACCACCCAGAAGGTTCTTGGCGACCGTTGTACTTGGGTTGTTCGCCTGTCAACTTGAACCGTTTGGGCATCCGCGTCTCACGGATGCGTCGAGTGAAGCACAATGCTCCGCATGGCTCTGGTTCACGATCAGAGTATGAATCGCTGCTATAGGATCTTCGAGATCTGCTTCTGCTGGACCTGTGCCGGCGCGTGCTTCTCCTTCCTTCATCCGAGTGGTGGCTGCGACCACTGCGATGATGTGCTGCGTGTCGTGAGTCGACTATGTCGCGATCGCGATTCCTTGCTGGAGTTTTGTCTTCTGGCTGTATAGCCTGTGCCGCTAGAGCTAGCGATTTGAGTTGTTGGCGATGCAGGGCTGCGTTAGGGTCATTCGCCGGAGGTTGCATTGCCTTGAGGTAAGCACCTACGGAGAATAATGCACCCGCAGCAGTTTTGGGCACTGGGATTCCATTAGCGTCCTCTGTCATGAACGACAGGTTACGGGTGATTGCTACCCTTTCATGTTCTGGAAGGCTTGCCAACCGCGACCTAGGTCGTGGGGTTGGTTGCATTGTGGACCCGAGGGATTGCTCCCTTCTTCGGGCACTCGAGAGGCTGGCTTGCCTTTTGCGCTCCTCGAGCGTCGCTCGGTAGTTTTGCAGTCGAATTGACTCCTGCCAGTTGAAGTACTGGAAGGTCAACATCTCCTCTGGGGTGGAATTTGGTGGCATCATTGTGCACTCCTTTATGACTTTATCTGCTTTTGCTGCCATCTCCTCCGTGATTGTCAAGGTTGTGACCCCATCCGGCATGGTTACCGTGCATGGGAATTGTGCAGGCCTGCGAGCGGCTGCGTCTGCGGATGATTCTGCGGTGAAGGCCACGTAGACCTGATGGGGCGTGACCCGAGGACAGGTGTATGTGCTGTCGATTCCAGTCATGGACTCGACGTCGCCGTCGAGGCTCATGTCAGAGCCAGTATGTTCATCGAGTAGATCTTCGAGGCGAATCTCGTTGTCGCGTGTCATCGCCTATGCTCATCTCGGTGTTGGCGAGCCATTATGGATTCTGAGTCGAGGTTGGTGTTGGTGAAGATCTCCGAGTCGACGTTGCTGTCGTTATGAATCGCGGGCTCGTAGAAGTCGTCGAGGGAGATCCCGCAGTCGAAACTTCGTCGAGTGGTAGGTTGAAGTCGACGTTGCTTGTGCGGTATGCTGATTCTGCCTCCTCGCCTTGGAGTTCCGTCATCATGAACCTGTCGAGCTCGCCGGTCGACATGGTTGTTGCGGGCGAGCAGGCTTCAGGAATCGACGACGGGGCGAGCGCAGTCGACGGAGCCTCGAGTGCGCCCAGCAGTTGTTGCGGATCTGTCGAGTCCTGCGTGCCAAGATTGTTTACGAAAAAATTGAATGCTCCAACAGTTAAGCTCAAACCTGATTCAAGGCCAGAAAACGCCTCCTGAAGCTCTGGCGAGTGCGGATTGAAATTCATTGGAAGAGCAGATGCGCTTTTTGCGGTGAAGCGGGCAGGCCGCTTTTCGAGTAGATCGGCGAGTCGCATGTGTCGCCTGGATCGGCGAGTTGCTGTTTGCTGACATGGCCGAGTTGCCGTTTGCTGGTGTGATCGGCGATTTGCCGTTTGCTGTTGGGACCGGCGAAACTTCGAGTCCAGCGCTATTCTTTCCCACAGACGGCGCCACTTGACGAGGGGTAGACTCATCAAGACCCATGGTTAAGGTCCCTAGGTTATGAATATGGGGAGAGAACGTGGTAGAGCTGGAAGTATCGTCGGCTGACAAGCAGGGCAAAGATTTTACCCAGGTTCAGGGCCCTCGTGTGGAGGTAACACCCCTACGTCCTGCCTGTCTGTTATTGCTTTGTGAATATGATGGTTACAAGAGTCCCGGCGAGATGTCGATCTCGCTAGGGTTTTGGTGGCTCTGAAAGTACGTGTCTGGTTCGATGGCCCTCCCAGTCCTTAAATAATAGGCTGGGTCTCGGGTGTTCGTAACCGACTCATTTACAAGTAAGGAAACTCTAAACCGACTATTGCTTCGCCAAACTTGGAGGATACATCATCTTCGTGGGCCTCCCTTCATGGGCTTCATGTCGGCTCTGATAGTTGGGCCTAATCGATACGTGCACCAGGTACCCTCACGGTAGGGTACCCGATAGGCATACCCATGTCAATGTGTCTATAAAACTATCCCACACGCTTATTTCCTGCCAAGCGAAGCAACGGAACTGCACACTATTTATTTGTTATCAATCATGTGTGTGATGTTTCGACACGATAAACAGAATTCCGTGTAAATATTCATACACGATATGTACCAGGCGTTTGACACGAATTGAAGCCTTCCACGCAGATTTAAATTGATGACCGCCGTAAGCGATAGATCAAAATCCACACGATTGTTGGCACATAGTGGGAGTGGCCTGAAAGGTACAAGTCGATCAAAAGTGTGACAGGACGATATCTTGAATGGGATTGGAGTGGAGCCTCTCCTGACTGTGTTGGTTGTTGTTGCACCCATGGTCCCACTGCCAGGACGTGAATAATTCTCTTGCCCCACTCGCCTCACAGGCCAGGCCACGCTGCCACTGAATAATGGAACGGATGCACATCTACCGTGCGCAACAATTTGCGAGTTTGCCCTGCTCAGTCAGTCCTATCACAATCTACGACCGATGGAGAACCTAACACCCATTCCCGTACGTGCATGACCCTATTCATCACATGTTGAATTCTCCAAACAGACCTGAAATGGTGGTGCAGCAGCAGACAAACGTTGCTCTCTTCTAGAGTCTAGACACGACCACTAGACCCTAGGATAAGTGCACGTGCTAGGAGGGAAACAACATCTTATTCTGATTAGGAACACACGATTCCGCGGCATCTTTGAAAGCCAATGCATCGACTTTTTTCACGATTAAGTTATATCCCATCTTCGTAGAATATTTTGTATGTGTATGCATATAAAAATAAAGGTGTATATTGCTAACCAACCTATGATTGAACGATTAGAAGGGTGATTGTACTACACTAACAATAAGGCACAATATTTTACAGTAGGAGGCGAGGCGCACGTGCTTACTTCATCAATTTCAAGACTAATTTTGGAGCTGCTCATACAGGTAGAGTATGCTTATACACATGTATGAGTTAACCATCATCCGTGTTTTTTTCTGACTTGGATTCATAACCTTTTACAGCACCGATTAATCCTTTGCAATTCTAGGAGAAACCAAATCCCATGCAGGCGCCAGGTGTCGTCAATAAACGTACGTCGCCGGAGAGGATATTTACATGCTTAACTCAATTCACATGAGTTTAACATCATATTATCTCTTCTATCTGGTAGCAGCATTGAGGTGACCAAATAAGAAACCAAATGCCAGCCCTTGTCACTCCAGGAAGTGTAGCAGATGAGATTGGTTTAGTTGAAACTGTAATATAGCTTCTGCTATCTGTGATTCAATTATTTCCTTCTCACCAAGAAATATAGTTGGAAGCCTGTAAATGACTTGAATCAATTGTTTCCCTGAACCATGTGAACTAAAATCCATGCTTGATATGAAATCGAATCTGAGTAATTTAAATAAGATTAAACTGAGCATAACATCTAAAATAGGTATCTTTATAAATACATCTAGGAATCAATTATTCTTCACTCTTTTGTTGTATACTACTACAGCTCTTTCAAGCACAAATCTGAATGCATGTCCTGTTATTGTTAGTCGGTTCTACCTGGAAGTCTTGTCCATTGATCAACCAAGAGTGCTCTAAGTCAACAACCCACACTAGTGTAATCGTAACATACATGTGCATCATATATTGTACTGAACTTCTTTGTTAGTGTTGATTGGACTTTATTGCTTTCCAGTTTCGGGTCTTCTTGGAGTTCTTATGGCTGAATTGAATCTTTATTGTGATGCTAACTTCCGGATATCTCAGGCAAGTCCAGCTCATGTCCTCTTGATTATTTTTATCAAAGTATTTGCAACTTATTATCTGTGATATCACTTGCATCAAAGGAAAATATATGTTTTGAATAATATGCTATGAAACTTGTTGATCGACTGATGGAGAAGTCGGTGTACTATTGTGGTGGGTAGTCGAACCCTTGTGTGGAGGCTGTCAAGTTATTGGAAGCGGGTTCGGCTATACGGGATATCACCAGTAGGTTAATAACAATTGCCTTCTTGTGCTCAAGCGCCGTAGCGACAGCGTTGACCCCACGTCCTGTATGGGCGAGGCTGAGCTGGAGAAATACCACCTTATAAGGCATATCACCCAGGATGGCAGTTTGCGGTGTGACCTCTACTGTACGCGACCAAACCGTTGAAGGGCTCTACTGTAGCTAATGTTATGGACGGGTAGCTGGTTCTGCCAGCTACGATGCGAGATATGTCAAACAAGGTGGGTGACACAGCTCTGTGATCCAAAGTCTGGTAGTGAGTGCAGGGCATGGTCACCCGGATTGCAGATTGTCTATGGGTAAAGTAACGCACCTCTGCAGAGTGTATCAAATTGTGGCATGTCACTCCCTGTTCCGGAAGGAGCTGCGAACGTGGCGAGAAAGGAATCCATAGGGATTCTAGCAGCTCGTGAGACAAGAAGATCATAGATTTCATAAATAAAACTTGATCTTTCCTATAAATGTTTTCGAAAATCATTATACTTCTGGACCATTGGTCCTAGTAGATAATAGTGCATCAAACACCTTTATCTGGACTTGTTGAGTACCTCCGTGTACTCATATATAAATTCCTCCCCCTGCTTAGGTCGTGAGCTGTACTTGGAGGCTAGAAGTCGAGGAGTTCAAGGAGCAGGCAACCGCTAAAGGAGAAGGACCCATCAACAATTACTTTGACTTCAACAAGCAACCAGATGAATGTCTAGTTGATGATTGTAACATTTAGACCATTGTTGTTGTAAATGCTTGTAAGAGTTGAGGTGTAATTTGTTTTGTAAAAATGTATTTCATTGTCAAATTATCGAATCCACTGTTGTGCTTCTGTTATGCTACTCTGGTGGCGAGATGTTGGTAAAGTGATGCTTTATCTTCGTCGAGCCAAAGACTTGCATTTGCCACACTAGTTGTGGCAGGTGTGGGCGCTTCATTCTCGATTTCTTCGAACGTGTGAAATCCGTGGATGATAAAGGGGTGGTCCTGTAACATTTATCTATTTATACTGAATTTGTTACCTATTAATAACTATATATTTTTAATATATGATGGTTTTACTCTTACGTTATTTAATATACTATAGACAACACTATCTTTTAAGGGTGTAAGTACCATCATTGGTAACTCTAAAGCACATATATATGTTACAGGTTTGCCACATTGTTGTCAAATTTATCACTGCAATTAAATTTCTAGTTCTAGTGAAACAATATTTTATTGCACAATTTGGTTTGGAATGTTAAGAATAAACTTTTCTAGCCTTAGATTTCACCATAAATATAAGTAGATGGATATTTTCACATTATGTAAAAGTTCTCTTATGTCACTCCATATACCATGATGTGATTGTATATGTACCCTTTTCATGCCAATGTTAAGTATCTGCAGAACTTGGTAGAGTGATTTTAGATTATATGAATCTTGCAAATAACTTGGAGTGCATTTGTAGACTTAATTATCATGAAGTATAGACACTTCTGGTGTGCATGAGGTGTCGATAAAACTATCACACACGCCTATTTGCCACACGATTTATTTGGTACCAATCGGGTGCGATGTTTCGACACAATGCACACAATTCCATCTAAAAAAATCATGCACAATATGTAACACACGCTTGACATGAATTGATGCCTTGCACACAGATTTAAAGTGATAAATGTAAGCCATAGATAAAAATTCCACACGAGTGGCAGATAGTGGGAGTGGCCTGAAAGGTACGAGTTGATCAAAAGTGCCACCTCACCACAAGACGATATATTGCATGGCCCCACTCGTTTCTCAGGACCGCACGCCAGGTGACGTTGCCGCTGAATAATGGAACGGATCACAATCGATTGCCTCTTGTTTCCCCTGCTGAGTCCATCCGTGTGGTGCACTCCCATCACAATCTACGATCGAGGGAGAACGTATTGTGCCCTTCGCGGTTAAAACGGGAACAAACCTGCCTGCAGCCGCATCGTGGTGGCTGAGCTGTGGGGCCGCAGGAGGTCTGAGATAGCATAGGTGGCCCACATGGATAGGAACACGGATCGTGTATGAAAGAACGGCCTGGGTTGGGCCCACCTCAACAACCGCTCCTCTCTATCCAGCAATACCACAATCATTCTCGCGAGTCACGTAATTCGGGTTTTCACTCCGATCGACCGGCTTCTATTTATGTTTCGACCGGCTTCCAGCTTCGTCCGTCACTTTCTCCACGCACACACTCCACTCTTTGTGTAGTCTAGGCTATGTGTGTTTGAAATTTCGAAATCAGGGAACCGGCGTGCCCGAGAAAACAGGGACATACCAAACCCGGAATGAATCGCCAGATCGGCCTACCGTGCAAAACGCCGCTTTCTTCAAAATTAATCCTTCTTAATTTGAATCGCCAGGTTTGGGGAAAGTGGTGAATGTGTGGCTGGCGCCTGGGCCTGGCGCGGACAAGGGAGGACAAGAGCGGACCGAGAGCATGTCCGTTTCTCCCCCAAACCTGGCCCAAGGCGAAAAACATGTCCGCACGGACACTTGTCCCTTTGCGCCGGTCCGTTGGAGCGGCTCCTCTATCCATCCGGATATATTCAGACTGGGCTCGTCCTTATGCGGGCCTTCCACGTCAAGCTGCAGAGCATGGTCGGACGGCGGCTCGAGTTGCCTGCAGCGCAGTTAAAGTCGATCGTGCATACACGTACGTACTCCCTCCGTTCCAAATTACTTGACTTGAGTTTATCCAAATATGGATGTATCTAGACACTAAACAAGTATAGATACATCCGTATTTGGACAAACCAAAGTCAAGTAATTTGGAACGGAGGGAGTACGTACGAGCGTACGAGCGCATGCATGCCACTACACCATGCATGGTTGATCATAGGTGGCTGGGAGCGTACGTGCTTGTTTTTTTTTTTTGACACATCCAACTTCCCGTATATTCATCAGCGATCCACATACACAGTACATAGAAATAAAACAAAGTAAGAACAATACGAGGAGGAGGAGCAAGCACGAAGAACACCAGATTCACCGGCGACGAAGACGAAGGTGGCCACCAGCCGCCACCACACCACTGCCAGGGAGAGCTTTTCCCTATGAGAGACGCCGCCTAGCCCTTCCGCCGCGCCGCGGCGGAATCCTTGTCGATGAACACCCAGGGCAGACGCCCCTTTGAACCAGCAACACCACCTTGCCCTTGCCGCCTTCAGAGCCGCCGCCGGTAGAAGCCGAGGATCTTGTCCAGCCCAGGAAACCGCCCGCCAGATCCGCCGCCACCTCAGATCTGATGGGGAACAGTGAGACTCGAGCACCACGCCGGGCCTCGAGCTCCACCAAGGCGAGCGCGTCGACGCCGAGCCCCGCAGAGCTCCATCGCCGGAGAAGAACACGCCGCCACCAAAACGCCCACCAACCGCACCACCTCCTCCTGGGCGCCGCCGGCAGGAAACCCACCCTACCCTACCATATGCACAAGCCGGCACCGGGGATCCCCCACCCTCCGCCGCCGAAGCGGCCGGCGGAGGAGAGGAATCCCGCGGCGCGGCGGCGAGCACGCGGCGGGTCGACGGAGCGCCCCAAAAATCGCCTTTTTCCGCTCTCGAACAGTGACGGGGAGAGGGAAGGGATGACTTCAGTATTTCTACGTGCTTGTTTGTTAAAGTCGATCGTGCGAACGTCATGTTAGGCGAACCAGTTGGGTATTGGTACGCTAGCTTGCCAAAGTAGTCGCAGTACCAAAATGTTTCAGCTACAGTACTAGTACGAGATATCCATGCAAAGAGATTTGTATGTACGGGCAAGGTGGGGGATGGCTAGCTTGCGCGCGCGAGCCCTCGCTCGATTTCGGACAGCCCCGCACGTGCGGTTCCGACAAGGACGCGACGGGAGGAGGAACGCGCCGGAGAAGAAGAAGACCGTCGCGCCCCCGCCGCCATCGCCGGCCTGGCCGCCTGCATCCGCCACCCGCGGCCGGCGGCGCTACCGCGACCGCCTCGCCGCCCCGCCCTACTCGAGCCCCGACCTCCGCCGGTCCGACGCCGCCCCGACCATCCCTCTAAAAGCCCCCCCACACCGAAGCTCGTCGCCGGCGAACCCCACCCCCGCACCCCCCAAGTTAAGTTTCTTTGCTCGCCTGCGCCGCCTCCGCGGTCGCTAATCATCTTTTGCTTCTCGAGTATCCAAACTCTTTGCTCCGGGTCCATGATGGTCAAGTCGGCCATCATGATCCGGTTCTCCTCGGCCATCACCGCGAGCTTGACGTGCTCCGCCTCATTCTTGATCCGCTCCGCTTCTATCTCTAGTTTCTTCTTTTGCATCTCCAAATAGCATGCCATGGCCTTCTTTTTATCTTTGCATTTCTCAACATACCTTGCGGCGGTGGACGAGTCCTTGTTGGCGATCAACCCCTTCAACGTCTCCTCCAATTGAGCTGTGGCCGCGTCGCGCTTGGCATCTTGGGCCGTGGCCTTGTGTCCTCTTGGCCGCACCGCCCGGCCCACCGGAGCCTTGGCCGAGCTCGACATCTTCATCATCTCCATTGGCCCTTTTATTCGATCCATCGCCGCCGCCCCCTTTCTTCAAAGAGTTGTAGAGCTCGATCCATTTCGGGCATCCCTTGATCATTTTTCCAACAATGGGGCAAGGTGAACTTGGTCTTATACACCTTCTTGTGGAAGTCCAATGCTTGGAGAACAAGGATATCAATCCCAACGCCACTCACCGGCCGGGCCTTGACACGATCATAGGAGGCTTGGAATTTGCTACATTTGGTTTGAATGTGTGCCCACCTCTTGCTAAGAGAGCCCTCATTGCGATCACTCTCAATTTGGTAAGGACGCAACTTCCTTATCTCATGGAAATGCTTCCACACCCGATGCCAAAACATTGTGCCCTTTTGTTGAGCACCAATGGTGGCGTTTTGGCCACATGTCATCCACGTCTCACAAAGGACTTTATCCTCCATGTTCGTGTATGATGCCGTACGGGCATTCCTCTTCTTGAGATTGGCGACGAGATTGGCGTGCTCCTCGTCAAAGTCTAGTGGCTCTTCATCAATGGAGACACCGTCGGGTTGTGTCTCACCCTCGGGTTGTGTCTCACCAAGGGTGTCGCCCTCGGTCATGGCCGCGGTCGGATCTTGCGTCTCGGCGTGTTCGGAGTTGATGAACGTTGTTCCGTTGTAGATCATGTCATTCATGACACGATCGCCATTGTCAACCTCATCGAAGAAGGCCGGGTTGGACGGCGTCACGGCCGGCTCTCTTCGAAATCGAGCACGCGAGGATCGGGTACGGTGCCCGCCGCGAACATCGACCGGGTCTTCGTCTTGCCGCGCTCGCTGGCGGCCGGCGTGACGTTGAGATCGATGGGGGGTACCGAATGGCTCGCTGGGACAAATGAAATCTCCGGCGACGCCTCACGGAACCCGAGAAGCAACATCGTGCCCGCGGGGTGGATGACGGCAGGCGAGGCCGTTGAAAGACCAGGGGACGCTGACCGTGGCGGCCTCCCTTTGGCGGAAGAGGCTGAACTCGCCGCCGAGGCCACGACAGCGGGGGCGTTGCCGGCGGCGAACACGCCGTCGAGTACCTCTCCCTTGAGAAGAAGCATGGATCGGGCCGCGGCCTGGGTGGCTATGAGGTCGGCCTGGGCGCGGGCGTGGATGGCGGCGATCCGCTCGTTCTCCTCGGCCGCCACCTTGGCGGCCTTGGTCTGGGCATCCTTGAGCCGCTTCTTCTCCCTCCGAGCTGCCCTCTTGTCCGACTCCGGCAACCACTCCTTCTTCACCTTCAACAGGGCGGCGCCGGTTGAGTCCGTCTTCCATCGAGGGCGGCAGCTAGGGCGGCGGCGGTCGCGGGAGGGTTGCGGAAGGAGAGGGTTTGGGGAAAGTGGTGAGTGTGTGGTTGGCGCCTGGACTCGGCGCGGACAAGGGAGGACAAGAGCGGACCGAGAGTCTGTCCGTTTCTCCCCCAAACCTGGCCCAAGGCGAAAAACATGTCCGCACGGACACTTGTCCCTTTGCGCCGGCCCGTTGGAGCGGCTCCTCTGTCCGTCCGGATAGATTCAGACTGGGCTCGTCCTTATGCGGGCCTCCCACGTCAAGCTACAGAGCATGGTCGGACGGCGGCTCGAGTTGCCTGCAGCGCAGTTAAAGTCCATCGTGCATACACGAACGTACGAGCGCATGCATGCCACTACACCATGCATGGTTGATCAATGATCATAGGTGGCTGGGAGCGTACGTGCTTGTTTGTTAAAGTCGATCGTGCGAACGTCATGTTAGGCGAACCAGTTGGGTATTGGTACGCTAGCTTGCCAAAGTAGTCGCAGTACCAAAATGTTTCAGCTACAGTACTAGTAGGAGATATCCATGCAAAGAGATTTGTATGTACGAAGATTGCCCGCTGCACAAGCTGAGGCTGGCTGGCTCACACTCCCACGTCACCACCTGACTACACCTCACTTCAACACTAATATTAGGCAATAGTTTTAGGAAAAGCCTTCATATCCCCCGGGGAATCGCAGCCTCCGCATCCTCCGTGATGCTACCGATGGAAGCCAGCGATGCTGTCAGCGGTCGGCGGCGTTGCTACCGACAGTCGTCGGTGATGCTGCCAAGGGGCGCGCGGTGGTGCTACCAAAGCCCGTGGCGGTGCTACAAGCGTCGGTGCTACCAAGGGGGGCTGACGGCGCTGCTCTGAAGGTTGGTCACCGGTGCTACCATGGCTGGAGGCGTTGTTACTAGTGGTCACCGGTGCTACCACGGGTGGGCGGATGTTGCTCTCAAGGTTGGCATCCCACTGTTCTGCCAGCGTCGAGCTGTGTTGCTGCTGCAAGGCGATGCCGGCAATGCTACCGACGGTCGCCGGTGATGCTACTGGCGGCAATCGACGGTGCTATAATAGCACAAATTTTTTGCTTCCGGCGAGGGATTTGGGGTTTTCCTTCATAGTCATATTTATTTTGCTACCATAGCTCAATTTTTTTTGCTTCCGGCGAGTTCACCGGCGAGGGATTTGGGGATTTGCTTCATAGCCATATTTTGTTTGCTATAATAGAACATTTTTTTTGCTGCCAGCGAGGCGCCGCGCCAGACTTTTTTTTTTTTTTTTGCTTCAGAAGCAAAAGCGGGGCATTTCTTTTGCTTCAGTGTAACATTTTATGAATTAAGTTGGGGACTAGGTAGGAAGTGGACACGTGTCAGCAGTGGGACCCGGGGGATTTTTCCCCAGATCCCCCGGGGACGCCTAGCACTGTCCATAGTTTTATTACTCAACATTAGACAATATTTTTTAAAGTAGAAACGTTCAAAATCTAAAATTCATCATAAATTTTGATACAAAAGTACGACCCATAATAGAATAACTACTAATGAAACATGACTAATAATATGATCAAGCAACTCCACCGTTGTCATCACCACCGCCATTGTCACCTCCATAGCTACGACCGGTAGCCGAACATCCACCTCCCATCCTGCCAGCACACATTCTTGATTGCAAAATCTCTCCCCCTTCTAATCTGCCAATGCATTTAAATTCTCGTACATTCCATTCAAATTCGTAATCATAAGCATGGTTTTTGAGTCGCGACTCAAAGTGAGTCGTGGACCCACTCGTTGTATAATCGCCCAAAGTCACCTGATTAGTCGCGAGTCGCCCTCATTTTGAGAAAACGAATTGGCGATTTATCAGAGATATTTCAGCGACTAAAAAACCATGATCATAATCTTGTTCTTCTCGGTAAGGTAATAATGAGCTTGTTCTCCTCCATATGATGCTAGTCATGTTAGATTTGCCTTTTAGAGGTTGTAGGCACATATCTTGCGAACACTCATATTTTTCGTAGAATTTTTAAAACATTTAAGATCAATTGAAATTCAGTTTCATGTGTACTATGTCCATGGTATTATAAGGCCTTCCACAATGTCTTAGCCACCATTGGTGCGCCGCCGGCCTACAAGCTCACCCGCGAGAACTATCTCGCATGGACGGCACAGGTGCTGCCCTCCCTTCGTGGTGCCCGGGTTATGGGACTCCTTGAGGGTTCCGATCTGGCTCCACCTGAGCTCTTGGAGGTAGAAGATGAGAACAAGAAAAAGATCTCCACTCCCAACCCGGCCTATGATGCTTGGGTTACAAAGGACCAACAGGTGGTGAGTTTCTTGGTGAATTCCATCTCCGATGATATTCTTCCTCACACCTATGGTCTTGAACACGCCTCGGAGGTGTGGCATGCTATCACCGAACTTTTCTCCACCCAATCTAAAGCTAGGGTTTCCAATCTGCGTGGTGCCCTCATCAACACAAAGAAGCTGGATATGACCGCTCAACAATTCATCACCAAGATGAGAGGATTTCCCTCTGAACTTGCTGCCGCGGGCAAGAAGGTGGATAACGATGAGCTCCGGGATTACATCCTCAATGGTCTTGATGGTACTTTTGACCCTCTTGTTGCATCTATCAATGCCAATCTTGCTACAACCCTCAATGATATGTGCTCTCAGCTGATGTCCTATGAGTACCGTGAAAACATGTTGATTGCTACGGGACAGGGCACTACTACTTTTACATCCTCTGTTAATGCTGCACCCATGCGTCCCCCTGCTGGTTTTGGTCGTGCTACACCTCCACCACCCCTACTCCCGCTGCCCTATCCTTCCCAGCAGCCGCCATATCAATAGATCCCACAACCACTGTACTTTCAGCCCCTCCCACCTCCATACCAGCAGCAGCCGCTACAGACCTATCACCATCCGCCCCCGCCACAATATCAGCAGCCCCCACCACCACAATATCAGCAGCCGTGCCCGCCACAACAGCAGCAGCAGTGTCCACCTCAGAACCGTGGTGGCAAACAGGATGGGCGTCGCCCCAAAGGTGGCCGTGGTGGTAATAAACCAAACCGGGTTGCGACTCCCTGTCAGGAGGGAGTAACCTGTCACATTTGCAAAATGGAAGGTCATTTTGCTGGAGATTGTTGGTGGCGCTATGGTGATGACGATGATGATGACACGCCAACAGACAACAACAAAGGTGCCTATGGTGTAGACACTAATTGGTACATGGATACAGGGGCAACAAATCATGTTACGGGACAACTCAACAAGCTTCAAGTTCATGATAATTATCAAGGGCGTGATCAAGTTCACAATGCTAGTGGACAAGGTATGGAAATTGCACACATTGGTCATTCAGTTTTGCACACCCCGCATAGTTCTATACATCTTCGTAACATTTTACATGTCCCTAGCTCATCCATGAATTTACTTTCTGCCCATAAAATTGCCCTTGACAACAATGCTTTTATTGAAATTCATCCCTTCTTTTTCTTGATTAAGGACCAGGACACGCAGAAAATCATGTTTAGAGGTCCATGTCATGGTGGCCTATATCCCCTCGTTCCTGTGTCAACGGGGTCCTCCAAGCATGCACTCGTCACTATCAAGCCTACATCCTCCACGTGGCATCGTCGTCTAGGGCATCCATCGTCTTTTATTGTTCAACAAATTCTTAGGAAGAACAATCTCTCGTATACTCCAGAAATAAATTCTTACATATGTGATCCATGTCATCAGGCTAAGAGTCATCAGTTACCCTATCATACCTCCACTAGTGTTTCCACTGTTCCATTGGAACAAGTTTTTTCTGATGTATGGGGTCCTGCTCCTCTTTCTGTGTGCAAACATTCATATTATGCAAGCTTCATCGATGATTTTAGTAAATTTACTTGGATCTATTTGCTTAAGAAACGTTCTGATGTGTATCAAGTGTTTCTTAATTTCCAACAATTTGTTGAGCGCAAGTTTGATAGGAAGATTATTACCATGCAAACCGATTGGGGTGGTGAATATGAAAAACTCAATGGTTTCTTCCAAAAAGTTGGCATCACTCATCATGTCTCGTGCCCTCATGCTCATCAACAAAATGGTTCTGCCGAGCGCAAACACCATCACATCGTTGAAGTTGGTTTTGCTTTACTTGCTAATGCATCTATGCCCTTGAAATTTTGGGATGACGCTTTTCTTACAACCACCTTCCTCATAAACCTGCTTCCCACAAAGGTTCTAGATTTTGCGACTCCCACACAAAAACTTCTTAATATCACACCTAACTATGACTCTCTTCGTGTGTTTGGTTGTGCTTGCTGCCCCAACCTCCGCCCCTACAACAAACAGAAACTCTCTTTTCATTCAAAACGATGTGTTTTCCTTGGATATAGTCCTCTCCATAAAGGTGTGAAGTGTCTAGATGTGACCACTGGCCATGTCTATGTTTCCCGTGATGTTGTGTTTGACGAAAATGTGTTCCAATTTGCTGCACTTCATCCCAATGCCGGTCGTCGCCTTCCTGAAGAAATTCTTTTACTCTCTTCAGACATGTCACCATCGGGTTCACAGGATAGGGGTGTGCATACTAATGATCATGCCTTGCAAATTGTTCCTGTTGTTACTCCTCCGCAGGAAAGGATCACAACACCTACGTCAAGTTCAAGTGAAAATACCAATTCAAATTCTGCAGAAAACACTGAAAACAGTACATAAAATGATGCATCCAGCCAAAGAAGACGCACCAGGACAAGATGGGAGTGATCCCCATGCTGATTCCTGGGCAGAATCTGCCTCGGATCACTCGCCGTCAGCCTCTGATGGCGACAGGACTAGGCGCGCACGCGACGCGCGCCCCATTCTTCAGCTGCAACGTCGCCTGAACATCCCCATGCTGCTCCCGATGCTGATTCGGCGCGTGGGCGTGGGTCGCTGTCGCCGACTGTTGACCGATCCCGCACCTCGCTGTCACCTGCTGGTCGGTCCGCTGCCGGGTCCCCTCCACTTACGGATGGATCCCCTCCATCTCCTGATGCCACCTCGGCTAGGGACCGCAGCCCTGCTGCAGATTCGTCTGCTCCGGAGTCCCACTATGAGACAAACAGCCCACCGTCGGCCGGATCTTCTGCGCCTTCTCCTGCTGTGGATACACATGCTGCTGAACCTGATACACATGTTGCAGAACCACGAACTCGCCTGCAAAAAGGTATTCGCAAACCAAAAATCAAAACTGATGGGACAATTCGCTGGTGTTTGTTGACATATACAGGAGAACCTACCAATTTGAATGAGGCCCTCACGGACAACAATTGGAAACATGCAATGCAAGATGAATATGATGCACTCATTGCAAATAACACCTGGCACCTTGTACCACCAAGCTCTACCAAGAATATAATTGATTGCAAATGGGTGTATCGCATCAAGAAAAATGCTGATGGTACTATTGACAGGTACAAAGCTCGGTTAGTTGCCAAAGGTTTCAAACAAAGGTATGGCATTGATTATGAGGATACCTTCTGTCTTGTTGTTAAGGCTGCTACTATTCGTCTTGTTCTTTCCATATCAGTCTCTCAAGGCTGGAGTTTAAGGCAACTAGATGTTAAGAACGCGTTCTTACATGGTGTTCTGGAAGAGGAGGTTTACATGAGACAACCACCTGGTTTTGAGTCTTCCGCTACTCCAAATTATATTTGCAGACTTGACAAAGCTATATATGGTTTGAAACAGGCCCCTCGAGCTTGGTATTCCCGTCTCAGCTTGAAGCTACACTCTCTTGGTTTCACTCCATCCAAGGCAGATACGTCTTTGTTTTTGTTTAACAAAGCAGGTATCACTATGTTCCTTCTCATTTATGTTGATGATATTATTGTCACTAGTTCATCCGATGTAGCTATATCAGGCCTCCTTCACAATTTGAGTAATGATTTTGCTCTCAAAGACCTTGGTGACCTTCACTTCTTCTTGGGTCTTGAAGTTCACAAACAGTCACATGGATTGTTGTTGAATCAAGAGAAATATGCCTCGGATCTGTTGGCTCGTGTTGGTATGAGTGATTGTACGTCATGTCCCACACCTCTCTCCACCACTGAACCTTTATCTCTCACAGTTGGTTCGCCCCTTGGCTCCGAGGACAGTTCTCTCTATAGGAGTATTGTTGGTGCTCTCCAATATCTCACACTGACACGACCTGATCTGTCTTTTTCCGTCAACAAGGTATGCCGGTTTCTTCATGCACCCACGACTACTCAATGGACTGCAGTGAAAAGGATACTACGGTATATTCAGGGTACACCTACGGTTGGACTTACTTTTCAGAAGTCCACCTCTACACTCCTTAGTGCTTATTCTGATGCAGACTGGGCAGGTGATTTAAATGACAGACGCTCAATAGGAGGCTTTGCTATTTTCTTTGGTCCTAATCTTATTTCATGGAGTGCAAGGAAACAACCTAGAGTATCTCGTTCTAGTACCGAGGTTGAGTACAAAGCGTTGGCAAATGCAACTGCTGAGTTGATTTGGGTTGAGGCCCTCATACCAGAACTTGGTGTGACACTTAAAGAGAAACCATGCTTGTGGTGTGACAACCTTGGGGCTACTTTTCTCTCAGCTAATCCTGTCTTCCATGCACGTACTAAACATATTGAAATTGATTTTCATTTTGTTCGAAAAAGAGTGGCCAGCAAACAACTTGATGTCAGATTTATCTCTAGCAAGGATCAGATAGCCGATGGATTTACCAAGACACTATGCACTAAGAAGCTTGAAGAGTTCAGTCGCAAAGTTTACATTAAGGGAGGGTGTTAGATACATATGATATGTAATAGCCTTGTACGTGTTGGATACGGAGTAGTACTCCGATCCTATCGTATCTTCTGTACGTACCACGGTAGGGGTTTTTCCCACCCTTATAACACGCAACCGATGCCTCCAACGAGGTCATCATTCACCCTAACATCAACACCGCTCCTCTTCTTCCAGCACTTGTAATCCTCCAGGGCGTGCTCCGCGCGCCGACACACGCGCTCCTCTGATCGTAGGAGCTCCTGCACGGCCGCCTTCCACGTCCGCTTCGCCATGGCTAGCTCGCCACCCGTCTCCTCCAGCTGCTTCCGTAGAGCGGCGATCTCCGCTTCTTGCTCCCCCAGCTTCTCCTCCAGCTCCAGCGCGTAGCCCAAGGAGACACAACCAGGTCTGACCTGCTCCTGCAGTTTCCGTGCAATCTGCCAATGAGTGCTCTCTCCAACGTGTCCACTGCCAAAGTCCGTTGGCGTCCGGGCGAATCTCGGCCGTGGCGAACGCGCCCCAGTGGGCACGGTGTAGCCATGGGCGGCAGGTGGGGTGTTTGGTAGCACGGAAGAAGGCGGGCCATCCTCGCCGATGGCTCCGTCCAGTCTCCTTTTCTTTCGGCACAACAATGGGGATGGCCCCGGCTCTATTTCACCTTCTTCGCCGATGCCGGCGCTTGCACGGCCGCCGCCTTCTCTACCAGCATAGCTTTCATCATGTCGTAGATGGAGGGATCCATCCCTGTATAGCACAAAACAGTAGTATCAGCCCCCCCCCCCCCCCAACACAAAACACGGGAATCACAGGGTTTTCAATATTCACCTTTGGAACTGGCACTAGTAGTAGTCGTACGAGTAGAAGACGGCGACAAGGGAGATACCATGTCAGCGGCAAGCTTGCGGTTGCTAAGGTACTTCCTGAGATCAACGGGGGCGGCGCCGTGAGCACGGTGCAGCTTCGCTGCCCATTTCTTCTCCTCGACGGTGAGCACCGGCTCCATGAACGAGCTCTTGGACGGCTCACCCCACTCCACGGGACAAGGCCACGGCGTCATCGACAAGAGGAAGAAGAACCCGCGTCTCGAGTCTTTGATGTCATGTGGCAACCCCGGGAAGCGCACGGCGGAGGTCTTTTTGGATCGGAAGAAATACCAGCCTTTTTGCTTGAGGTTGAGTACGGACAGGATGAAGAAATGGCGGAACACCGCCAACGACGGCTGGGAGTGGCAGAGCACGATGAATCCCGCCATGATGCGCTACCTGTTCGGCCTGAGTTGAGTCGGCGCAATGTCGAAGTGGGCGAGCACCGCGGAGAAGAAGCCGTGTAGCGGGACGCGCATCCCGGCCTCCAGCACGTGCGCGTACACGCACACGGCACCCGACGGCGGGGGCGAGATAGCGCGCAGGTCGCCGGCGGGGAGCGCGGTGTACTGCTCTTTGGGGATTCCGAATTTCTTGCACACCCCGTCGACCTCTTCGTGCGTGCCTCGGGAGGACGGCGGCGTCGGCTTGCCTCGGGAGGACGGCGGCAGCATCATCGTCGAGGTCAGAGGTGGTGACGCGATAGTCCGGATCTTCAGAGGAGGAGGATGAGGAGGAGGAAGAAGGGACCAGGATCCAGTGACTTCACCATATAAAGTCACTTTGCAACATTAGGGGTCTAATCTCCGTCCAATTTTCATCCAACGGTCCAAATTTAGATCTCAAAATTAAAACTTCTCAGAAAAAATCGAAAAAATTCCCACGAGTTCTATATGTTAGGTTGTGTATTGTGGTAAATTGTAAATTTTTTTGGATCACCGGTTTATGATTTAATAGATTTTTAAGTTGAAAACATAGAAAATTCAGTTAATGGTAAACCATTTATCCAAAGAAATCCTAAAAATTTGTGAACACACAACGGAACATATAGAACTCGTGGGAATTTTTTCGCTTTTTTCTGAGAAGTTTTAATTTTGAGATCTAAATTTGAACCGTTGGATGAAAATTGGACGGAGATTAGACCACTAAAGCTGCAACGTGACTTTATATATGGTGAAGTCACTGGATCCCGGTCCGGAAGAAAGACGATGAGGAGGAGGAACAGGAAGGCATGGTGCGCCGCCAGCTCTTTGTTTCGTGTGTCTTTAACAGTGTTGTACAACAGCGATGAACCGCCGGTACACAAGCTGTTTGGCTTCCCGAGGAGCATCAACCACACTCTGCCTCGGGCCAAACCAGGCAATGCTAGCTTCGTCCCGAAGATACTACTCCCTCCGTTCCAATTTAATTAACTTGCTATCCATTAAATGTGGATGTATCTATACATGTGATACATCCACATGTAGTGGATAGAAAATCAATTAAATTAGAACGGAGGGAGTACCTCTCAACTGGGTCGTCCTTGTGCACCCATACCCATCGCGTCATTTGCTTTTTTTTTTTTTGAATTTGCGTCATTTGCTTCTTAAAACAAGGTGAGTATGATTTTACTACGCATTTGATCGTTAAAATGTGGATGGTGTTTTGGCTCCCGTTGCATATGCACCTTTTATTTAATATGTATTTTGCACATATTTTGATATGTCAAAAAAATGTGTTTACCAAGTCATTTTACGAAAGCCGACATTTTTTGTGCCTTCTATAAAAAAAAGAAAAAATTGGTGCTAAAATAAGGCTTCTCACGATACATTTTTTGTCTTTTTACACAAGGCACAAAATATATCGGTTTTTGGTGAAACGACTTTCTGAACACATAGAATGATGTATCCATAAAATTTTATTTCAGATTTTTTTGACATTTTAAAATATGTTTTTCAAATACCGGGTGCATATGCATCCAGGTGCCAAAGTGAATTTCCTATTGTGTGTTGTAGAAATTGTACTAGTACTTGAAACTTTGAATCTAGCAATGTCATTTTTGTTTAACATAGATTATGTATTATTCAGGAGGTGATGTTTTGATTCATAAGACTAAATGGTCTCATTATGAAAAATGCATTTTGAGAAAATTCTAGAAAAAAAATCAGATAAACATCTGGACATTTCATGTTCATCCACCAAGTTTCATCAAAAATGTACTTCTGTGTCACATGAAAATTATTTTTTTACCTCTGCAAAATTCATTTTTGTGCACCAAAATTTATCTTTTCACACAGGCCTCGAAATTTTGTGCATGGACACAAAATATGGGTATTGCAATTGAAATATTTTTTCGGAACTTTTGACATTTTGAAAACGGTATTTTGAATATATATATATATATATATATATATATATATATATATATATATATATATATATATATCAATTGGGGCACCAAGGAGCCTGGGCACCATGCTTCATGACCGTCGGATTAGGTATCTAGATTGAGCCTCTGTAATGGTTGTTAGTTTGCCGGGTCGACCCGTTAGTGTGGGCAATTAATGGAATTTTGTATGCATGATGTACGTGAGTAGAGAGAGAGAAAGGAATTTCAAATTTTGAACTATTTGTTGCCTTGTTTGACCGGCGGAAGGTTAGGATACCCAGATTTGCCATGTACCGAACGTGATTTCAGGTATCTATTATGGATGAGAATTTTGGAGTATTAAATGCTGACCATTTAATTGACGACAGCTAATAAAGGTGACTAATTACGGTTCTGGAGGAAACGGTTGACTAAATTGGCCGACCACAATTATTCTAAAGATATTTCAGTTAACATATCTTCAAATGCATACCCAGTAATCGTAGACGAGTTGTCTAGCATTAATGGCCGGATGATTATCTGGATTGATTGTTTGGTTGATTCTTTTTGTGGGTATATGACCGTATGCACCGGAAACAGCACGAATCGTCTAGCCATAATTTGAGACGAATGAGTGTGTGATCTGGTAGTAGTAGTCACGCATGATATTGTGCAATTGATGCACCAAAAATCTGGACGCGTCATGTAAAAGTTGTACATACTTTGTGCTAATTTAGTTGGGTTTGATTATTATGAACTAGGGTATCTGATCGTGTGTGCCTACATCTTAGACACGCATGTATAAATTTTAATTATGGACTGGGTATATGGAAACTGTAAGTCAATTGATTTGGTCTATAAATTTGACCCAAGTTACAAAAGTATTTAAAAATGCAGCACAATTTCATACTATAATTACAGTGTCAAATTTATGGATATCATCGAGGTAGTATGTGCTTTGAAAAAAACATGAATATTCTATGGAATAAAGACTTACTGAATTTTACGTGGATATCATTGGCCTGGGTTAAATATCACAAATCAAGTCATATCCTATCGACTTCAAATTCCAAATTTTCTTCAAATAACAATAGATACCCTAAGTTGTGGGTATCTGATATAAGCTGTTTGGTTGTCGCTGCGAGAATGTTATGTGGGGTATTGATATTGCGTACTCATGGCATATGATTTCTACTTAAAAATTGAAAATCGGTTGGAATAAACATTCGGTACTCTGAATTGTGGGTATGTTGATATCACATACTCAGGATGTAGATACCCTGAGTCGGATGTGCGGCATGGCTCCATGCGCTCGTGCCATGCCGACGGAATCCAACACGGTCTAGTGGGGCGCGTTTAGCCCTCGCTTTGGGTATATTGGTATACGCATCGCTTTGGGTATATTGGTATACACAGTGCTTTGGGTATATTGATATCACATACTCAAGTCGCAAATAAATAATCGATAACCTGAGTTGTGGGTATGTTGATATCACATACTCAGGTCGTAGATACCATGTTATACTCAAGACATGGTTAGTATCATAGTGCTTTGGGTATATTGGTATACACATCGCTTTGGGTATACTGGTATACACATTGCTTTGGGTATATTGGTATCACATACTCAGGTCGCAAATAAACAATGCGTGCGTGACATGCGCGACATGGCTCTATGCGCTCGTGCCACGCTGGTGGTATCCAACATGGCCAAGTGGGTATGTAAATATTAATTTATATGTATCGATGCATACTCAGTTTTTGTGAAGAATAGATTGTGGGCACATGAGACAATTTGTCAGTATCATACAAATTTTAAGAAAAAAACATATTGTACTTATTACATAAAACTCTTCGTAGTACAACACATTGTTCCAAAAGAAAAATAGTGAAATTAATACATATGCATTTCTTAATATGGAAGGTAATTGTAGCCAACATCATCTCAGTTCTACCCATGTCCATAGGTGTGTCGTCTCATATGTATCTCGATGTGTATTTCCTCATCAATTCTTGCACGAACGAGGGGAGTGATGTAACATTCTTAAAATTTGTCGATCAGAATCTGAGTTGATCAAATGCCGAGGCAAGTTATGGCCACGCCAGTCATGGCCACGCCGAGGGTGGCGGTGACCATGACATGCCTTGCTGAACGACGCCAACATCAACGACGGTGGCGGCGGCCATGATCTACTTGAAAAAAATCACTGCCGAGCAAGCTGTACCCAAGGACAATGAATCCCAGAACTACGCGAGCGAGGGAGATCCTGTCTCTGAATTTGACTCTATTGTACTGTACGCACATTCAGATTCAGTGTCAGAGGTGCTGCGTTGATGGCTGACACGAATTATCCACCACACGCATCACTTAACTGTACATGACATAGGGTAGCAAGCGATTATCCAACAATTAAACCATTGTAATTTGCACCAACAAGCTAGTCCCGTACAAGTAGTGGTTACCAGAGAAACTTACGTGAGAAAGAAACTACATACCTCAGGCCACATAATCAATCGAACGAACAATGGCAAATATCGGCCAGGACACACCTTCAACTAGCTCATGACGTGATGGTAGATTTGTGGATAGCGAGATGAAGAGGAATGATTAATACGTATATAGATCAACGCCGACGGTGGCGATGGTCACGATGTGCATGAAAAGATTATCAGGATTGAACGCTGGTGGGAGCTAGCACGTACATACCTCAAAGCTAGAAATCGATTGAAACGATTGAAAAAAAATCAGCCAGCTTCGACTCCAACAGCTCTTGACGTGATGGTGATATTCAAATATATTTGGAAGGGTGAAGCTGTGATTGTGGAACAATTAATGGGCACATAAATACCCGAGATACCTTATTTGTTTGGTACGAATCTAGTGCTGCGAGAAAATCAGCATGAATCACGCAGGCACATAGAAGAAAGGAAACCATCATTAATGGCTGGTTGATTATATTTGGAAAGAGTACCACGGTTCAAAATTTGAAATATGCTGCGTACAAGCAAAAACGGGTTACTAGTTTACTACCGGGTATTCTAAATCTCCATACCCGAATTGGTTTCCTGGCCTAATGATCATGATCAAATAAATCTAACGGTTGTTGAGCTAGGAGCCTAGGCACCTAGGAGCCCCTACTAATTTACCTATATATATATATATATATATATATATATATATGTGTGTGCTCGGCCAGCCAAAATAAAATTCCATATTATTCGAACTAATTCATGACTAAAGTTAATTGTTTAGAAACATGTGCACCTAGTTAGAAAAAAAAAAGTACTCTGTTTACGTGTTAAGACTCTGCTAGTATGTTATTAATGAAACACGCATTGGTTTATCCCATGCAACGACGTCGTTGGAATTGTAGTCCTAAATTCTATCCAGTCCTTCATAGCGGTTAGGTTAGGGTTGCTGGACTTTGTTAGATGATGTATAGGAGCCGCTGAACACCCTGTACATGTAGCTCTTCCCTGCTAATATAACACGAAACCGATCGACTAAGGGCAACGATCGTTCACCAAAACGCTAACATGGTATCAGAGCTCGGCTCTTCCGAGACCTAGCAAGTGGAGAATCCCGACTATGTTTCGTGGATCGCACGTGATCAGCAAGTGTTGCGGTTCCTTCTGAACTCGCTGTCACCGGATGTTCTTGCCCATGTCATCGGGCTTGATTCCTCCGCTAAAGTTTGGGCTGCAATCAACACTCTCGTTTCTGTCAAGTCTCAGTCATGAGTTCAACAACTTCGTTCTGCCCTCAATGACGCCAAAAAGAATGACATGTCTGCTACAGAATACTTTGCAAAGATGAAAACTTTTTGCCTCTGAACTTGCTGCTGCCGGTAAAGCTCTTGATGATGATGAACTCATATGGTATATTCTGCATGGCCTTGGCAGCTCCTACAACAGTCTCAAGACAGCCATCAACGCCAATCCAAGCACTTCCCTCTCCGACGTGTTCAATCAGCTGCAGGCTTTTGATCAACTCCACACCCCTGACGAAGGTGAGGAAGGGTTTACCTCCTCGGCAAACTTGGCGCGCCATGGTGGTGGTGACCCTCGCACTCAGCCGCGTGGTCAGGACCGTGGCCGCAATGATGATCGCCAGGACAACCGTGGAAGGTATGAAAACTGCGGTGATTACCGTGATCGCCAGGACAACCGTGGAAGGCAGCAAAATGACAACAACCGTGGTGATTACCATGGTCGCCAGGATGATCGTGGTTCCCGTGATCGGCGTGACCGTGATAGGGATCGCCGTGATGATAGCGGTAGTCAAGGACGCCGTCGCAATGATGATGATGGTTGTGGTCATCGCCGTGATGATGGTGGTCGACGTGGCCGTGCACCCACTCCTTATGTTGACATCACTTGCCAAATCTGCAAGATTCACGGGCACCCTGCGAGTGACTGTTGGTGGCGCTACCAAGATGACAAAGATGATGATGGTGAGTTGGTGACCGCGGAACCAGAGGTGCCAACTTTTCCTCCTACAGAGTTGACACGAACTGGTGTGCTGACACTGGCGCCACCGACCATATCACAGGAGAATTGAGCAAGCTCTCCACTCATGAGAAGTACCAAGGACGTGATCACGTGCACATGGCAAACGGTAATAGCATGCCTATCACTCATGTTGGTCATTCCGTTTTACGCACCCCAACAAGTTCCTTTCAGCTTAATAATATTCTTCATGTTCCTCATGCCTCTAAAAATCTTTTATCCGTTCATAAGCTTGCCCTTGATAATAATGTTTACCTAGAGTTTCACCCATTCTTTTTTCTCATAAAGGATCAAGCCACAAAGAGAACACTGTTTAGAGGGAACTGCCGTGATGGTCTTTATCCCATTGTGCCAGCCTCCAATGGACATTCCAAGCAAGCTTTCGTTACAATAAAGCCGTCTTCCTCCACATGGCATCGACGTTTAGGACATCCTTCTTCATTTGTAATTCAGCAGATACTTCGAAAACATAGTATTTCCCATTCCCCCGAAATAAATCCTTATGTATGTGACTCCTGTCAGCTTGCCAAAAGTCATCAGTTGCCTTATCCTATTTCCACTCATGTTTCCACTGTTCCTTTGGAACAAGTATTTTCTGATGTATGGAGTCCAGCACCTGTTTATTTGGTAAACATGAGTACTATGTAAGCTTCATTGATGACTTTAGTAAATTGAGCGAAGACTAAACGCTTGTGATCTGGCTCCGGTGAGTGATCAAATTGAGCGAAGACTAAACGCTTGTGCCCGTTTCCTTCCTCATGGTGGACGTCTCATGCTAGTAAATTCAGTTTTGTCCTCGCTACCCACTTTTCTGATGTGCACTCTGAAACTTCATAAGGGTTTTATCAAGATTTGTGACCGAGTGAGGCGTCATTGTCTCTGGGACAAAAGAGAGGATTCTACCTCTTTCGCTGGGCTGGCGGCTTGGGATAAAGTGTGCAAACCAAAGAACAAAGGGGGTCTAGGGATCATTAATCTGGAGCTGCAAAACATTGGTCTTCTCTTGAAACAACTTCACAGATTCTTCACTAAAGCTGATATCCCTTGGGTTAAGCTGGTCTGGTCGCAGTATGGTGAAGGTGCCCCTCAAGCTCAAACAGTGAAGGGGTCTTTTTGGTGGCGCGATATCTTTAAGCTAGTCGACATATACAGAGGAATTACATCTAGCACGATTGGGGATGGCTCCACAGTCCTCTTTTGGAAAGACTTCTGGGTAGGTGACGAGCTATTGGCTGACAGACTGCCCAGGTTATTTTCTTTTGCTGAAAAGCCCGACCTCAACGCTCAAGCCGTTATCGATTTGGCAGATCGAAGCTCTCTGTTCTCACTGCCTTTATCGCCTCAGGCTTATGATGAATACCAGATTTTCCAACAAATCTGTGATCAAAACCCCACCTCTGCAGCTGCAGACACTAGGCTGTTTGCTTGGGGACAAGGCTCCTTTTCCTCGGCAGCGTTTTATAAGTTCATGTTTGAAGCAATCCCCGATGATGAGACTCTGACTGGAATATGGAAATCTCGTTGTTTGCCCAAGCTCAAAGTCTTCTGCTGGCTTTTGATCAACGATCGCCTAAATACTAAGGACATGATGCAACGCAAGCACTGGAACATAGAGGGAGGTCCCAATTGTATTATGTGTGATCGTAATCAGCTGGAAGACTTGGATCACCTTTTCTTTACCTGTCCTTTTGCACGCTGCTGCTGGGATACCGCTGGCATCTCTTGGGACCTCAATATTCAGACTAAGCATCGTGTTCTATTAGCTGCCAGAACCTTTAGAGAGGTTTGTTTCTCTGAAATCTTTGCCTCGGTGGCCTGGAATATCTGGAAGGAGCGCAACGACTTCATTTTCAACGGTGTGCCCCCTTCGGTGGCAAGCTGGAAAAGACGTACTAAACAAGATATTCTGCTACATCAGTACAGGATCAAAGCTGCTCTTGTTCAGCAGCTGCTTGACTGGGTTTCGCTTAAGTTGATCTAAATTTTTGGGCCGTTTTTTTCCTTTTTTTTGTCTGTCGTTTTTTGCTGTTTGGGTTGGGTCATTCTGTTGTGACCCCTCTCCCCCCCCCCCCCCCACCCCCCCACCTCACCATGTGAAAGACTCACCTTTTTTTAATAGAAAATTACACCGTAGGGGTTTCCCCTACGGTAACACGGTCCAAAAAAAAACTTTAGTAAATTTACATGGATCTATCTACTCAAAAAGCGTTCTGATGTGTATCAAGTGTTTCTCAATTTTCAACAATATGTTGAGCGCAAGTTTGCTAGAAAAATTGTTACTATGCAAACTGAACGGGGGGGGGGTGAGTATGAGAAGTTAAATGGCTTTTTTCAAAAGGTTGGCATCACACATCATTTCTCTTGTCCTCATGCTCATCAACAGAATGGTTCTGCTGAACGTAAACACAGTCATATTGTAGAAGTTGGCCTTGCTTTACTTGCTCATACCTCCGTGCCTCTCAAATTTTGGGATGCAGCTTTTCTCACTGCAACTTTTCTTATCAACTTGCTTCCTAGCAAGGTTCTCAATTTTGAGTCTCCCACAGAACGTCTTCTCAATGTCAAACCCAATTATGATGCTCTTCGCATTTTTGATTGTGCTTGTTGGCCCAATCTTCGTCCATACAACAAAGGTAAGCTAGCTTTTCATTCCAACCAATGTGTCTTCTTGGGATATAGCCCTCGCCACAAGGGAGTTACATGTCTAGATGTTTCCACTGGCCGGGTTTATGTCTCTCGTGATGTTGTCTTTGATGAGAACGTTTTTCCCTTTGCAAAACTACATCCTAATGCTTCGTCAAGAAATTATATTACTTCCAAAACATACACCTTCTACTTCTACTTTTGGGGCTGCACAAAATGATGACCGTATGCATGCTGTTGTGCCTATTACTACTTCTATTGTTGATGCTCTACAGGTAGACGCAGCTGCAGGAGAAAAACCTGTCCAAAATGGCGTTAAAAATGATCCACAATTGGCAGAAGAAAATGGGTAAGAAAATGACGAATTTGGTGCAACATACGATGATGATTTCCCAGAATATTCCTTCGATACCGCCGATCCTGAGGCTTCGGATCCCCATGCAGATCCGCCCTCGGCCCCCGTGTCGCCCCGTGCAGGATCTTCCTCGGGTCCCGCGTCGCCCGCGTCGCCACACGCCACGTCCTCGTCGTCTTCGCCTGGGACGGCCTCGCCTATCGCTAGCGACAACACGCGCATGTCACTGTCCCCGCATGCAGCCTCGACCATGGCCCGACATGCACATGCGGACGATTCCTCTGCGTCGCCTTCGCCATGCGCACAGCGCCTGATGCGCGCCATCCTGTGGACAACGACACCCATGCTGGAGCTGGTGGATCTTCTGTGCCAGCTCGTGCTGCGGCTCCTGCTGCACCACCATCTCCTTCAAAATTTCGCACACGACTCCATAAAGGTATAAAACAGCCTAAAATTTATATAGATGGTTGCATTCGATACGGTATGTTTTCCTCTAAGGAGAACCTCATACTCTGACTGAAGCTCTTGATGACAAAAAATGGCATTCCGCTATGTAAGAAGAATATGGTGCTCTCATGGCAAACAAAACATGGCATTTGGTTCCTTCTGACAAAACTAAAAATCTTATTGACTTCAAATGGGTCTATCGTATCAAATGCCGTGCTGATGGTTCTATTGATCATTATAAGGCACAGTTAGTTGCGAAAGGTTTCAAGCAAAGGTATGGTATTGATTATGAAGATACCTTTAGTCCAGTTGTTAAAATTGCTACTATCAGGACAGTTCTTGATCTCTCTGTTTCTCGTGGATGGAGTTTGTGGCAGCTAGATGTCAAGAACGCGTTTTTACATGGTGTTCTGGAAGAGGAAGTATATATGAAACAACCCCCAGGTTTTGCCCATCCTGATGCTCCACATCATATCTGCAAGCTTGATAAGGCTCTCTATGGTCTCAAGCAAGCTCCGCGTGCATGGTACTCTCGTCTCAGCTCCAAACTGCATGATCTTGGTTTTTTACCGTCCAAAGCTGATACCTCTCTGTTCCTCTATAACAAGTCTGGTGTCACTATATTTATCTTGATTTATGTTGATGACATTATTGTGACAAGCTCTTCAGATTGTGCTATTTCAGTTCTGCTTAAAGATATCAATGACAACTTTGCTATCAAAGATTTGGGTGAGCTTCATTTCTTTCTAGGCATTGAAGTACAAAGGACTACAAAAGGCTTGCTCCTCACACAGGAAAAATATGCCAAAGATTTGCTCACCAAGGTTGGTATGCTCGATTGCAAGCCAGCTCCCACACCCTTGTCTCCCTCCGAGCCCCTGTCCCTCCAAGATGGTACTCCACTTGGTCCAGATGATACTACACGGTACAAAAGCATTGTTGGGGCTCTCCAGTATCTCACTCTCACACGGCCAGATTTATGTTATTCTATTAATAAGGTGTGTCAATACCTTCATGCTCCAACCTCTTCGCACTGGACAGCTGCCAAGAGGATTTTCAGATATGTCAAGGGCACATCAAAGCTTGGTATCACTTTCCAACCCTCTAAATACACAATCCTTAGCGCTTTTTCTGATGTAGACTGGGTTGGCTGGCCCGATGATAGACGTTCCACAGGTGGTTTTGCCATTTTTGTTGGATCTAATTTAGTTTCATGGTGTGCACGTAAACAAGATACAATGTCCCGTTCAAGTACAGAAGTTGAATACAAGGCCCTTGCAAATGCTACTGCTGAATTGATATGGGTTGAAGCCCTACTTCGTGAACTTGGTGTCAAGCTTCAAGAGACACCATGTTGTGGTGTGACAATTTGGGTGCTACCTATTTGTCTGCTAACCCAGTTTTTCATGCTCGCACAAAACACATTGAGATTGATTTTCATTTTGTTAGGGAGAGGGTGGCTGCACACAACCTACAAATCAAGTTCATTTCCAGCAAAGATCAGATAGCCGATGGATTCACGAAAGCTCTTCCTATCAAGAATTTAGATGAATTTAAGCGTAATCTAAATCTCTCTCGAGGTTCCATTAGTAGAGAAAAGCTTATAGGTCGACGGTCATTCTGTGGACCACCCTTAATTGGTGCGCCACAGAAATAATTCTGTGGCGCATGGTGTAAGGTGCGCCACAGAAATATTTGCCTTTCCGTGGCGCATTTCTAGCCCATGCGCCACACAAAGTAGATATTATGTGGCGCACGTCCATACATGCGCCACAGAAATTCTGTGGGACCCACGGCCAATCATTGGACCAGATCCATCTGGGCACTTTCTGTGGCGCACGGTGCTCGGTGCGCCATAGAAAGTACGATTTCTGTGGCACATTCTGGCTGATGCGCCACAGAAAGTTGGCTTTCTCATCGAGTGTGTTACATAAGGATTCCCCCATCTCTTTTTCTCATCGATCACGGTCACGTCTCGGTAACGGATCTAGATCTACTATGTGGGTATTGTTGGATGGATATGTATATATATGCATGTTTTGTGTGGCCGGCGGTGTGTATGGATGTTTGCACGTATATGGCGCGACGATGGATGTTTATACATGAATCTTTGCATGTTGTTGCCTTTTGTTGCCTTGCGCCGGCGTGGTGCATGGATGTTTGCCGAAATGTTGATTCATTTCCATTTCGGTAAATTTTTGCACCACCCATATGTCCTACTTTTAGGGGAAGTCATGCCGAATTTTTTTGTCGAACATGCATGTTTGTGTATGTGTGTGTGCATGTTGCGGTTAATTAATTCTAATTAATAACACACTCTATATGTATACCGCGTAGGCGACCATGGTCATCAAGATGAGCTCCGGTCGAATCAGCAGCTACAAGGAAGAAGCGAAGGCGGAAATGATTCGGTGCAACGGGAGCCAGATACGATGTCCGTGTCGAAGTTGCAAACTTGTGAGATGGATCGACCCTGATTCCGGACAATTGGAGGATCACCTGCTCAGGCGGTTTCATGCAAGGCTTCAACCAAGCGCCGACAGCAAATGTTGCGTGTGAAGACGAGGGCGGGCAAGATGATCATGACGAAGGAGATGCCGGCGGACATGATGAAGGAGTAGATGGTGGTGGAGAAGACGCGAACACGCAGAACTCGCTAATGTCGGCCTTGATGGACTCTCATGTTCAAGAACTGCTCCTCAAGGAGGCGAGCACCGCTAGAGAGAAAGCCAAGCTGGCGCAAATGGAGATAGACGGGAAGACTCCGTTGTATCCTGGGTGCCGGCCACAGGATACGCGCTTGCAAGTAACGCTTGATGCTCTGGAGATGAAGTCGGGAAACAAATGGACCGACGTGAGCTTCAACAAGAACATGCAATTCTTCCACGAGCGTCTTCCCGAGGGGAACACATTGCCAACTAGTATCGAGGAGGCCAAGAAAGTCGTGTGCCCTCTTGACCTACCGCACGTTAAATACCACGCCTGCATCAATGATTGCGCAATTTATCGGGGCGAGTACGAGGACAGAACCACATGTCCGGTGTGCGGCCAAGGACGGTACAAGAGTACTGGGAAGAAAGTTCCTCGAAAAGTGGTATGGTACTTTCCTATCACTCCCCGTCTGCAGCGGTACTTCGTGGACCCTAAGGAAGCAAAGCTCATGCAATGGCACGCGGAAAGGGAGAAGCCCGAAGAAGATCCGGAGAAGGGCAGGATCCTTACACACCCTTCAGACGCTAGCCAGTGGCAAGAATTGGACGCCTTCGGAAATTTCGGAGGCGACGCAAGGAACGTCAGGCTCGGTATGAGCACCGATGGACTCAATCCGTTCGGCAACCAGAGTAGCACGCATAGCACCTGGCCCGTGTTTGTATGGCCTTACAACCTTCCCCCGTGGTTGTGCACGAAGCAAAGGTACATACACATGAGTATTCTCATTCAGGGGCCGAAACAAGCAGGTGTCCACATACATATGTATCTCGCGCTGTTGAAAGAGGAGTTAGCCACGTTGTGGGAGACGCCAGCCCGTACGTGGGATGCCTACACTGGAGATTATTTCGACATGAGAGCCGCGTTGCTCACGACGGTGCAGGACTATCCTGGTTGCTCATATGTATCGGCCCAGGTAGGCCACGGATTCTGCGCATGTGTCAGGTGCATGGATAAGACCCCGCATCTCCAGCTACCAAGGAATCCCGGGTCTTCGAAAACCGTGTACCCAGGGGCTCGAAGGTGGCTTCGCATGGATCACCCGTGGAGAAAACGCGGTGACCTGTTCAATGGTAAGGACGAGATCGAAGGAGCCCCGAGCCCGAGGAGCGGCACAAAAATCGACGAGCTGTTGAAAAATTGGGAGGAGTGCCCTGCGCCGGGAAAGAAACGACCGAAGGTAGATCCGCTGCTGGGTGTATGGAAAGCGAGGTCTGTTTTCCACGACTTGGAGTACTGGAAGGTCCTCAAGACGCCACATAGCCTCGATATGATGCACATTACGAAGAATGTCACCGAGAGTCTGCTTGGCACTATTTCCAACATGCCGGAAAAGACCAAGGATGGGACGAAAGCAAGATACGATCTGAAATGGCTTGGTGTCAGGAAAGATCTTCAGGCCCCCGATAGTGATGACGATGATGATGATGATGATGATCAGACGGAAGGGACTCAAGGTCGCCGCAAAAGGGTAAAGAAGAACACGGTGGTGCTTCCCGCTACGTGCTTCACTATGAGTCCGGAGGAGCTCGAGCAATTTTACAGGTGTCTCCTAGGAGTCAAATTTCCTCATGGTTACACGGGGAAGATAAGCAGATATCTGGATGCAACGAAGAAGAGGTTTAGCGGGATGAAGTCTCACGACTGTCACGTGCTATTGACGCAGATACTTCCCGTTGCGATTCGAGGGATAATGGACGAGCACGTCCGTGATACGCTGCTTGCCCTTTGCAACTTTTTCGACGTCATCAATAGGAAGTCGATCGGCGTGAGGCAGCTCGACAGGCTACAGGAAGAGATCGTGCTGATACTATGCGAGCTCGAGATTTACTTCCCGCCAGCATTCTTTGATATCTGCGTGCATCTCCTTCTCCATGTCATTGATGACATCAGGCAGCTCGGGCCGACGTTCCTGCACTACATGATGCCGTTCGAAAGGATGAACGGTGTCATGAAAGGATACGTTCGCAACAGGGCCCATCCAGACGCAAGCATGGCCAAGGGCTTTCTAACCTATGAGTGCATCTCCTTCTGCCAGAATTATCTAAGCACCGAGAACCAGGATGTTGGTCTGCCCAGGAGGAAACACCTCGGCAGGCTCAATGGATATGGTCACCACGAGGGCACCCTCTCACTCTTTGTCGGCATTCATGGTCGAAAGGACGACTTCGACAGGGCTCACCGGGTCGTGCTACAACACTTACAATTGATCGAAACTTGGGTGAAAGAGCACAAAGCTTAATCGAGAAGAATTACATCGATCTGGGCCGGCCGAGGAAGAAGGGAGACGTAACCAGAGAGCACAACTCCAGCTTCACACGTTGGTTCAAGCAAAGACAACTGGATCTAGCAAAGAGCAAAACGCCATATACAGAAGATGAAAAACTCATATTCTCCTTATCACGGGGCCCCGCACAACGTAAGGACCTATCAGTCGTACGACATCAGCGGTTTCAGATTCTACAGCGAGGAAAAGGACAAGAATAGCGAATATCAAAACTCAGGAGTAACTATGCTATCCTACGGCGATGACGAGGCTACTGTCAAGCAAAGATACTTCGGAAGGATTGAGGAGATATGGGACCTCAACAACTGTGGAGAGTCGGTGTCAATGTTCCGTGTGAGATGGGCCAAGGACGTCGTCAAAGAAGGCCGGTATTTCACCACCATGGTAATACCCGATGCCAAATCGAAGAACGCCTCCGCGAAAAATGAGCCATGGGTACTCGCTAGCCAAGTTGAGCAATGCTTCTTCATTACCGACCCGTCAAAGCCTAACCGTGTTGTCGTGAGGAGGGGCAAGAGGAGCATCATCGGAATGGAAGGAGACCAACGAGGAAGACTTGGAAACGATCCGAAGATCGAGGAGGAATTCGACAAGTACTTCGACATGCCTACTACTAGTACACAAAGAAGGAAGACCTCCCTACCTACTAAAGGTTGTCCGTTCACGCGAAAAAATCTCAAGGTGCCCGGCCTAAAGTATTCAACTGCGAAGAAGGGAAAAAAGAGAAACTAGCTCGGAACCGAGACGAAGAAGAGACTTTTTTGGTGTATTTAATTTGTGTGTGTGTGTGTGTGAGACAATGCAAGCCTATATATGTATTCAATGAATATGTATGAGACATTGTGTGTGAGACAATGCAATACCATATATATGTATTCAATGAATTGAATATGTATGAGTTAATGCAAGTTTTTGAATATATATGAGTCAATGAATTGAATATGTATGAATTGAATATACATTGTGTGTGAGACAATGCAAGTTTTTGAACCAAATTTTAAAGAAAAAAGTTAAAAAAAAAGTGAGTTTGCCAGGATTCAGCAGCACAGCTTTTTAAATTTTGTACTAGACAATTTTGTGGCGCACCCATCCGGAGGTGCGCCACAGAATCCAGCCTTTTTGTGGCGCACCCATCGAACGGTGCGCCACAGAATCATGTCTTTCTGTGGTGCACCCCTCCAACGGTGCGCCACAGAATTCTGTTGCGCCCACTTACATGTGGGTACGCCAACACGCCTCGGCCTCACTTGCGAAAACTGCTAAGTCCCAAATTTCTCGCGCGCGCCTCCACCGCCACCTCGACGCGCCCAACTCGCCGCCGGCGTCACCTCCACCGCGACCTCGACGCGCCCAGGGCCACTCGCACCGGCCGCCGCCGCCGGCCGCCCCCGCCCAACACTACGCCGCGCCCCGGCCGCACACGCGCGGCTGATGCATATAAAATGCATACATGAACTTTACATTTTATTACATGTTATTCCATGTTATTTGCATCATATAAGGGTTATATTCATGATTTAGATTAACTTTTGGGCATAATTAACAACTCCCCCATTTTTCTGGAATTAACCCTGCGCTGTCAGAAAACCCCTTTTTTATATTTTGATGTTTCAGGGACCCAAACGACATCCAAATGACCTGAAACTTTACGGGGATCATTTTTTTGGAAGGAACGAAACGTAGGCGCAAAGGAATCGAAGAAACAGAGACCAGAATGCAGAAAGGGGTGGGCCCACGCGGCCAGATTCCCTGACCGCGTGGGGTCCCCCATCCTGGCCCTCGGGCCTCCGTTGCCGTCGATCTTTCATCCCGAAGCTTCGTCTTAACCTAAAAACGACTATATATAGACCCCCCAGGGCTTTCGCGAAAGAGAGCGCCGCCGAAACACAGAAACCACGAAACAGAGACCTGGAGCTGAAGATTGGAGGGGGAAAACTCCGGCGGGGCGCTGCCGGTGTGGTCTCCTTCCCCTCCAACAACATCTCAACCGACACCATGATGAAGAGGGAGTAGTCCACCCCTGGACTATGGGTTTGTGGAAGTAACTTATGTATCTCTCCTCTCTATGAGCTTCACTAATTAGTACCGTATGAGCTGCTGAACATGATTACGGTCATCTATGTAATTCCTTTGTGGTGGATCTTTATTATGAGTTAATACATATTTGAGATTGCAATGGTTTTGTTTCAGTTATGAAAGTAGATGCATATTATGTACCCCGTTCTTATTTACTTGTCATGATCAAGTATGTTTATGAGAGCATGTGAGGGGGAACGTGTGCATTAGTTGGAGTAACGGGGGGTGGCTAGTGCAGTGAACGTGAGAGAAAGTTCTGCGATCCACTTGGGTTTTCTACCTTACTTTGTTGTCTCACTAGGGATAAACAAAAATACCATGCTACCGGAGAGTGGATGTGACCTTGGCCACTATCTCCATGACTAGATCTAGCATGTTCTTATTTTAACTTCATGTCATTGAACTTATTGCTATGCTCTGATTTATCTTAATTACTAAGGTGTGATAATTTAGTTCGCATCTTGGTGGAGTATAAGAGAGAGAACAACTTATACTTGAGATCTCTATGTTAGGACGTGATGCCCATATTATTAATAACTTGTCAAACCATGTCTTGTCATCTTACATGTTAATTTTAGTGTTCCATTGTCTACCACGTTATCAAGAGAGAGTGCATTTGTGAAATCATGAACCCCGATCCATTTTTAATCATAAGAAACACCTTTCCAACACTTTTATCACCACTTTTGTTTGCTGCCATTATTAAATCCGAAAATACAAAAACACTTTTACATCTTGCATTCATCATAAAAAACCCAAAAATATCATTTATCATTGCTACCATCATCCTTGCATATTTATTTTACCATCATTGCATATTTACTAATGTTTGCATATTTATTTTATTACCATTCTCACACCTTGTGCTTGACAACCACTTGGTGAGGTTGAGGGCACGAAACAATTTATTTTGTTGCAGGTTCTCAAGAGAAGGATAAGAAGATAACACCTGAAATAATGGTTCCCTGAGAGTTCGATATTAAACCCTCGAGTCACCCCTCGTGGGGAAAACTGTCTTCCACTACTACATACACTCTGCACTTGGAGTCTCAACCTAACCCATTTACTTTTCACGCAGGTAATCACACGAAGAGGCTAGCAACTGTTTTCTGGCGCCGTTGTGGGGTAACTACGTGAAGGGCCATCAAAACGTTTTCTGGCGCCGTTGCCGGGGAACCATAGCTAAAAGGTTTATTCAAGGATCACTCACATCAAGTCAACTTCATCACCAACTTGTGTAACAACCTAAGCTTGGGGAAGTTGCACCTACGTGAGCATCATCTTATCCATCTTTACCTACAATCATTTTATTTTGTTTTGTTCTTGTCTTGCATATCATCTTTATATTTCGGTTTGCATATTTATATTCAGTTTTGCATTTTTGTGTTGCATTTGTTATTTCGAGTTGCATTAGTGTCATTTTACTTTCAGTTTTGCATAAAAATTAAAAACACATAAAAACTTTATCAAAATGAATTCTAGTGTTGAAATGAACAATTTTAGTCAATATTATGGAGAGTCATTAATGGAAGCTTGGTATAGAATTAAGGGCATTAGTAAAAATGGTAAACATACCCCTGCTGCCTTGATAAGAAACTTTTATAATGGTTTAAATGGCTGGTCAAAATGTTTTCTAGATTCCTTGACTAATGGAAATTTTGCTTCAGGAAATCCCTCACATGCTAATAATTTAATGGAAAATTTATTTGGGAATTCTATAGAAACAAAAGAGGAAACCAGGATTAGACAATTACAAGTTTCTATGGATATGTCAATATTAAACCTACAAACCTATGTGGAAGAGTATCCTACTAAAAATGAGATGCATTCATTTATCCTTCACACAGAATCTAGGATGAAGAAGACAAAGAACACTCTTTTAGACATTTCTTCGAAATTGCAAACTGTATTGACCCATGCCAAGTCTGAAAAAAGGATAACTAAGAATTTGAATGAAAAGATATCTTCTATGTTAGAGCCTCTAGACAGGGACATTAAGAATTACATTGAAAATGATGATGAATCTCTTCTGTTATTTGACTATGAGGAAGTTAAAATGCTTAGTGAAGTTAAGGAACCATTTGTTGATTTAGAGAAGTGTAGCTTGCATGAATTAATTTCTATCTTACAAAAATTGCAAGTGATCCTTCTGTTAATATTAACCAGGCTGGTTTTGGTTCCTATATTGCTAATCATGTCTTAAAATAAAAGATTGCTAGGTACAACCAAGAGGCTATGATACCACCTAAGCTTGGGGATATCTGGATCCCTAAGGTACTAGTAACCATTGGAAAAGAGACACACTATGCCATTTTAGATCTAGGATCTAGTGTCTCTATATTATCTAAAGAACTATATGAAGTCCTTGAACTTAAAAATATTGAGAAATGCTCTATTGAACTTGCACTTGCTGATGATTCCATTAGACATGCTCTAGGAAAAGTAAGTGATGTTATGGTAGAGTTACACATGACTTTTGTGCCCGTTGATTTTCTAATCATGGACATGGGGAATAAAACCTCTAGTCCTATTATTTTGGGAAGACCTTTTCTTCGTACTACAGTTGCCATTATTGATTCAAAGGAAGGAAATGTGAAGTTTCAGTTTCCACACAAGAAGAGCATGGAACACTTCCCAAGGAAGAGGGACACACCAAGGTTCAAGCTCCCTCATGAGCTACGTCCCCTTTGATTATCAAGTAAGTAAGCCCAGCTATATGGCTATAAAGAAAGCGCTTTACGGGAGGCAACCCGGTTGTTTTTGTTTGAGATTTTCTTTGAGTCCTCTTGCTGTAACAAGAGAGTAGTTTGTTAGTTTTGTTTCTGCGCTTTACGGGAGGCAACCCGGTTGTTTTTGTTTGAGATTTTCTTTGAGTCCTCTTGCTGTAACAAGAGAGTAGTTTGTTAGTTTTGTTTCTGGGATTTTTAATAAAGAACCAAGTTTTACCTATTTTGGGTTTGAAAAGTTGCTATTCATTTTCGGAGAGTTTTCTGCCTGCACGAAGTCTGTGCACGGTTTGATTTTTCATTTTTTATCTGTAACTCCGATTGAGCTGTAATTTGAACTGTAGCTTCAACTTTTCATCCTCTGTATACGTGATTTTTTCAGATTTTTCTGACGAGTTTAAGTAGGGTAGAAAAATGCGTTTTGCTGCTGCTGTTTTTCTGGACAGATTCTGTCTTGATATTGTTTGATGCATTCTTTGAGCTTTTTGCTTGAATCTTTTTGATTCAATTGAGTTTATGAGTAGGCATACAACATTATATACTCTCTGGACATTCATATGAATTTTTGCCTAAGGATTTTATGCAGCAAGGAACCTATTTGTTTATCACTACTAATATCACCCCACAGAAAAGAAATGGAGAAACGGTGTTTTGAAGTTTTTTCACAGGGATTAGAGGAGCTGCACCAAGAGCTATCCAAGGATGGTGAAGACCATAAGCTTGGGGATGTCAAGACAACCCCACTAGACCAACACACTCTCGGTTTGCACACGTCTAACTTCTGTTTTTCGATCAAAGCACTTTATCGTATAAACTTGGAGCGTCTGTTTTTTTTTGCTTTTGTTATTTCGGTTTGATTTTTATTTTCTTAAGACCACCACTATCATTTATATATGAGAGAGCTACTGGAAGTTTGGGTTGAATTATGTTGGATGCTATTAAATATATTGGGATAGGGATGTTTGAGTTGATTTTAAAAGATACATATAGTTGCATAATTCATGTGCTTTGAATGAATGTTAATTTGCAAGTGTGTTGTCAAGAGCTATCTTACCATGTTTAGATGTTGAATTTTAACTTTACTTGGTTTAACATGGATTGATTAGTTCTATGGACACTTATGCATGCATTTAGATGGTCAACTTTCTCCCTATTGCTAGCCCAAAAATTACAACAAGTAAAAAGCTTGTTTCCCAACACCTTCAACCAAAGTTTTTCCAGTGAGTCCACCATATCTACCTATTAGCTTTATGCTATTCCAAGTATGTTTATCATGTTATATTGTGTTATCTACATTTCTGAATTTAAATGCTTATGTTATTGATTGTCATGGGAAAAATTGGTTAAAAGCTCTCACGAACTTGATGCACAATTTACTTTTATTGCATTTAATAAGCATGAACCATTGTGATTAAAATTATGAAGTTGTGGGCTTGACAATTGTTTTGGTTGGGAGTTAGCCCATATGTGCTGTCACATGGCAAGCTTTCAACATTGCACTTATTTATATTTAGTTGATGTCATGTACTTTTGTTTATGGATGCCTATCATGGGTGAAATGAATGTGGATACTTAGTAAGTTCAAAGAGTTTGTATAAATGGTTAGAGAAATGCCTGGGCCGCTAATCTAAGCCATGCATCATTCATGGTGGAAATTTACAGCATAACCATAATGTTCATTCAGTGATGCACCTCATAATAAAAAGCTATACCCATAGTAAATAAAAGAGTGCTGAGATTGTTCATTGTCTGTTTGTCTTGTTGTTTTGACATGGGCTTGTTCATGTCAAGGGGCAAGAGGTACCCCAGTGCAGTTCTTGATGATACTATTATTACTTGCAATGACCTTTATTTGAATTTACTTTGTGGACCAAAGTGAGTAACACATGGTGTAGGTACTTGTATTCAAGGGACATGAGACATTCAACCAATACATTGTCAAGCACACCACTCATATTTGCTTTCACTTTAAACATTAATCATTCAAGATGCTATGATAGGGGTAATGAGAGCTCCACACCAATGACTACCACATTGCAAGCATTAACTTAAGTAGAAGTGTTTGGAAGTTAGATGAAACTTATTCATGCTTTACCTCTACTTATTTATCTATCCAAAGTGTCCACCTTTTATATTCAGTTTTCATAAGAAGTACTCTATGACCACCATAGGATGTTTTTACTTTTCATTATGCATACATTTGGTCCATAGTACTTTCTTCTATATTACACTTTGTGAATTTATCATTGAACATCTTTACATTGAGTATTTGATATCACTTCATAATTTATCTTGCATATTGTTATTCCTTTGAAGAATGAATCATTTGACTCTATGTAGCAATAGTAATCACCTTTGATATCCATTGATAGTATTAAAATGCAAAGTCCATGTTAGTTTTATCACCTTCATACTCGGGACGAGCATGGGTTAAGCTTGGGGATGTTGATGCATGTAAAATGCATACATGAACTTTACATTTTATTACATGTTATTCCATGTTATTTGCATCATATAAGGGTTATATTCATGATTTATATTGAGTTTTGGGGATAATTAACAACTCCCCATTTTTCTGGAATTAACCCTGCGCTGTCAGAAAACCCCTTTTTCTATATTTTGATGTTTCAGGGACCCAAACGACGTCCAAATGACCTGAAACTTTACGGGGATCACTTTTTTGGAAGGAACGAAACGTAGGCGCAAAGGAATCGAAGAAACGGAGACCAGAAGGCAAAAGGGGTGGGCCCACGCGGCCAGATTCCCTGACCGCGTGGGGTCCCCCATCCTGGCCCTCGGGCCTCCGCTGCCGTCGATCTTTCTTCCCGAAGCTTCGTCTTGACCTAAAAACGACTATATATAGACCCCCCAGGGCTTTCGCGAAAGAGCGCCGCCGAAACACAGAAACCACGAAACAGAGACCTGGAGCTGAAGATTGGAGGGGGAAAACTCCGGCGGGGCGCTGCCGGTGTGGTCTCCTTCCCCTCCAACAACATCTCCACCGACACCATGATGAAGAGGGAGTAGTCCACCCCTGGACTATGGGTTTGTGGAAGTAACTTATGTATCTCTCCTCTCTATGAGCTTCACTAATTAGTACCGTATGAGCTGCTGAACATGATTACGGTCATCTATGTAATTCCTTTGTGGTGGATCTTTATTATGAGTTAATACATGTTTGAGATTGCAATGGTTTTGTTTCAGTTATGAAAGTAGATGCATATTATGTACCCCGTTCTTATTTACTTGTCATGATCAAGCATGTTTATGAGAGCATGTGAGGGGGAACGTGTGCATTAGTTGGAGTAACGGGGGGTGGCTAGTGCAGTGAACGTGAGAGAAAGTTCTGCGATCCACTTGGGTTTTCTACCTTACTTTGTTGCCTCACTAGGGATAAACAAAAATACCATGCTACCGGAGAGTGGATGTGACCTTGGCCACTATCTCCATGACTAGATCTAGCATGTTCTTATTTTAACTTCATGTCATTGAACTTATTGCTATGCTCTGATTTATCTTAATTACTAAGGTGTTATGATTTAGTTCGCATCTTGGTGGAGCATAAGAGAGAGAACAACTTATACTTGAGATCTCTATGTTAGGACGTGATGCCCATATTATTAATAACTTGTCAAACCATGTCTTGCCATCTTACATGTTAATTTTAGTGTTCCATTGTCTACCACGTTATCAAGAGAGAGTGCATTTGTGAAACCATGAACCCCGGTCCATTTTTAATCATAAGAAACACCTTTCCAACACTTTTATCACCACTTTTGTTTGCTGCCATTATTAAATCCGAAAATACAAAAACACTTTTACATCTTGCATTCATCATAAAAAACCCAAAAATATCATTTATCATTACTACCATCATCCTTGCATATTTATTTTACCATCATTGCATATTTACTACTGTTTGCATATTTATTTTATTATCATTCTCACACCTTGTGCTTGACAACCACTTGGTGAGGTTGAGGGCACAAAACAATTTATTTTGTTGCAGGTTCTCAAGAGAAGGATAAGGAGATAACACCTGAAATACTGGTTCCCCGAGAGTTCGATATTAAACCCTCGAGTCACCCCTCGTGGGGAAAACTGTCTTCCACTACTACATACACTCTGCACTTGGAGTCTCAACCTAACCCATTTACTTTTCACGCAGGTAATCACACGAAGGGGCTAGCAACTGTTTTCTGGCGCCGTTGTGGGGTAACTACGTGAAGGGCCATCAGCGGCCCAACCTTGCGCCGCGCCCGAGCCCGACGCCTCGCCGCCCCTCGAGCAGAGCCACCGTCGCCACCGGCCCGCCACCTTGACGCCGACGCCCTCGACATCCCCTCTCCCTCCCCTCCACCATCCCCTCCCTGAGGTGTGTGCTTCCCCTCTCTCCCTCCTCCCTCCCCTACCGAACCTGCACGCAAGGTGTTTGACAAACTTCCTAGCTAGGATCAGTGCTAGTCCTGTTTGTTCCAGTGTTAAGTTTTGGTTGTTTCAATCGACTGATATTGCTTGTGATTGCGGCTGGTGTTCTACTGATTCCTGTTAGGGTCTTCTAGCCCATAACAAGTTTCACTTGTTTGCTGACTAATCACCGCCTTTCTCGTGACTATATATTTGCTCTCAAATCCCGATGTCCTCTTCACTGAATTGTCCAATCTCAGTTACCACATTTTGGATAGGTTAATTCTACAGATATGTTTGGATGCTTCACATGGATCTCAACTCTCAAGAGAGGGTAAATGCAAGACTTGAAGGGAAATTAGCATGATGTTCCATAGAAATCATGTGGCTCACCCCCTCTGTTCCGGAAAACCTCCCTACTCTTAACAAAAGGAACGTGGCCGTTAGTAATGTCATGCATTGCTTAATCTGTATGTGAGCAGGAACTATCCCCAACCTACATGAAGTATGCACATAGTTTTACAAAAGGTTGCTCGTTGTATCAGTGGCAAATTTTAACCACAAATCTGCGATACAAAAGTGGAGATGCCAAAAATTGCATGGATCCAATTGACAAACCAATTAAGAAAGTGCATGAATGTGTTATACTTTAATGTACATAACATAATTACAAACTCCAGAACTTGGTAATGATAAATGTGGTCAAATTTGAGATGGTAATGATACATGTGTTGAAATTTGAGATGAACTAGCTTCAGACAAATCAGAGAAATAAACATGTAAATAACCAGTGGCAACAATCTGGTGGTATCATGAGTACTGTGTTTCTTATACTTGCGCTACCGTGTTCCTGACTTCCGTGTTGATCTTGCCAACGAATCTGCTACATTTGTTGATCTTTGTTGCTACTTTTATTGACCGCCTACTGCAATAATAACCCCTCCAATGCATGTACATATGAATATAGTTGTGATATATTGATATTTTGGGTTAGGGTAGCTGCTGCATTTTGGGTTAGGGTTGCTGCTGCATTTTGGGTTAGGGTTGCTGCCATTTTGGGTTAGGGTTGCTGCTGCATTGTATTTTAGTTTGCTGCTAGTTGTTGATTATTTCACTAATGGTCACTGGTTTGATTAGCTCCCAAAACCATCATGGATAATTAAGCAAACTATTTCAAATCCTTTCAAAGTTGATTTGATAAGGAAGATGAGATGGAGTAGATGAGATCTATAAAGGTGCATTTCCAAAATTTTCAAGATTTAATCAAATGGGAAAGGCCTAGAAATGCTATCTGTTAACATGAGTGAAGATAGGTTTTACGTGACAGTTTTGGAGTTAGAGAATTTTTACTATCCAGAACAAATTCTCATGTGTTCTCCAACTTCTATATAGGCTATGTGGTGGAGTTAGAGAATTTTTACTTGACAGTTTTGGAGTTAGAAATGCTATATGTTAACAGCTCACATGCTACTCTTTGATTGCAGGAAAGCGAAGAGAGATACACAGCCATTGTGCAACCGTGCCAGTGGTGGCCACCTCTTCCAGAAAAGGTAGCTGAGATGGTTCTGTGGTGGTGGTCTTCTGGCCACCACATTCTTGTGGTGGTTTTTTGGTGGTTGTTTTGTGGTGTTGGTGGTTCTGTGGTGGTTGTGAGATGGTTCTGTGGTGGTTCGGATCAGTGGTGGTGGTCTTCTGGCCACCACATTCTTGTGGCTGAAATGTTTGCAGGTACCCCGAGAGGCCCTTGAGATTGCCGGAACGTCGATTAACTTCCGTTCCGGCAAATTCGGGTACTCCATATGTCCTATTTTTAGCAAAGGTCATGCCAAATTTTTTCGTGAAATTTAGCATGACTTTGCTAAAAATAGGACATATGGGGTATTGCGACTAATGCCGGGGTATCTTAGTACTAAATTAAGTGATGTTTTTCTTATATTTGTTGTACTAACTTTTGCCTCTTTTTAATGCAGTGCAAACATGTCGGCCGACGCGCCCGGCCCTTCTAAGCACATGAGCGTCGAAGAAGAAGCTAGAGAAAAGAACAAGTCGTTCTGGGCTATGTCCCAGGAGTTGGAGGAGGCGGAGGCCGCCGAACTGGCTCGTGGCGGCGATGCTGACTATGAGATAGAGGATGAGGACGAAACCACCACCACTGATGGCGGCGACCACATGGATGTCGCCAGTGGCGACCCCACGGATGTCGGGGGTGGCGACCACACGGATGGTGGTGGTGGCAGTAACCCGACCGCTCAGAAGAAGAAGAAGCCGAGTAAGCCGAGGAAGGACCGGACACCGCAAGCGGTTGCGGATGTCACAGAGGAGTTCACTGAGGTCAGCTCAAGTGGCCAACCACTGGAGCCTAAGGCCCTTGCCTGCGGGTACAGCATGCAACTAGGGTGCATCCTCTGGGAAACCGTGCCGATCAAAACGAAGGACCTCAGAAGCAAGGACAATGAGGCTTTGGTCCAAACCCTCCTCACGAAGCTTCACCAACGATACAAGTTCCCGGAGCCGTTCAACAAAAAGGTGAACAGTGCAGCCATCACGGAGATGAGCACCGCCTTGAGCAGCTGGAGAACCCGGGTGAAGGCGAAGATTGATAAGGGTCTTAGCTGGGAGGAGATAAGTGCCAAAGAGCCGATGCTCGACGAAGAAGAGTTTGAGGCATTCAAGTTGTCCTTAGAATCTCCAGAGGCACAAAAATGGACCAAGTGGGGGAAGGATATGCGGGAACTGAACTTAGGTAACCACCGGTTGGGAAGCGGCGGTTACCGAGGAAAACAGCCCGTTTGGGACAAGGAGGATGCAAAGGTTGCAAGACTTGGAAAAGAGAACACGTGGCATAAAATCACGGACGAGCAAGTTAGGAACTTTGTTCGGTCACGCTACTATCTGAAGCCGGGGACGGGGAATTCGTTACCGACGATAACGATGTGCTGGATTTCGAGAAAGTGCTGGTAAGGAACTTAATTACCGCGGATATCTCAAAGTCCATTGCGTTGATTTCTACGTGGATTCGCCTTAATTTCCTTTGTCTGTAGGAGAAGGAGTTGGAGGCTGAGGCTCAGACCGGCCCGTCGTCCCAGGAGGGGTCGACGGAGCCGTGGGACACAACTTTCAACAAGGCGATGAACGTTTACAAGGGGAGGGACAAGTCAAAGCCGCCGACGTCAGCTGGCCGTGTGACCGGCTTTGGTACGAGCGTGAAGTTCCTCTAGTACTACAGCACGGACACCGAGACGAGAAAGGAGAGGAGGAAGCCGGCTAGGGATAAAGCCGAGGTTGTCGAGCTAAGGAAGAAGCTGGAGACACTAGAGCACGAAAAGGTGGACTCCAGCACGGTGGACAAGTTAGTGGACGAGAAGGTGGACGAGAAGCTCCGGAGGTTCTTACCCCCTGCATTGCTGGAGGGGATAACTGCTTGGCATGCGGGAGGTCAAAATGGGCCGATACACGTGCCCAGCTACACCGGCAGCAACTCCAGCAATAATGTGTCGCCGGTCCTGGTGACCCCACCGGTGCCCCCTACCGTGGATCAACATACTAATAGGCCGGAGAATAATGATAATGCACACGAGCGGCCGGAGAATGATAGGCCGGTCGCCGGCACCGGCGCCCTTGTCTCGACATTGGCCGAGCTCAACGCCATCACCAACGTAACTAATTAGTTAGTCCGCGGCATCTTATATAACTATACTTTTGATGACTACCATATCTCATGATGCCCAACATGTGTTGACTCCCAGGACATGCCTTGCATACTCTTGCATAGGGTGGGGGCCGGCGGCGAGTTGAAGAAAGTCGCAATGGCCATTATCGTACAACCTTCGACCCGCGATATGCACAACACTAGAATGAGCGAGGTCGTGATGAAAGTCACGGTGACCGAGGTAGTGCCTGAGTTCCGTGATATCGACCCCCCCATGCAACCTCCGGGAGCCGAGAAACACATGGTCCTTGGAGAATGCTCCAAGTGGATGATGGAATGGCCGAAGACCCAGATTCGTCTTGGGGATGGTCTTCATGGGGTTAGGCGCACCGGCGGCGCCACCTCGAGGCACCGGCCCCCGGTCGTTCGGCCCTCGTCGAGGTGGCCAGAAAAAGCTGTTGCAGATGAACCAGCGCCATAGGCAGCCGTCGCCACCACCCGGAAGGAACCGCCGGTCGCCGCCACCACCGGCCGGAAGCTACCGCCGGTTGTCGCCGCCACCAGCCGCCACAAACAATTGTTGCGAACGTCTGTACCGCAACAGTCCAAGGTTAGTCCCGACTTCACGACTTTCCAACTTCCCGACTTCCCGACTTTCCGACTTCCCGACTTTCCTGACTTCCCGACTTTCCAACTTCCCGACTTCCCGACTTTCTGACTTTCCTGACTTCCCGACTTTCCGACTTCCCGACTTTCCGACTTCCCGACTTCCCGACTTTCCCGACTTTCCGACTTCCCGACTTTCCGACTTTCCTGACTTCCCGACTTTCCGACTTCCCGACTTTTCGACTTCCCGACTTTCCGACTTCACGACTTTACGATGCCAAGCCTTTATATCCGACTTTCCGACTTCCGACTTTCCGACTTCACGACTTCCCGACTTTTCGACTTCCCAACTTCCTGACTTTCCGACTTCACGACTTTCCCGACTTCCCGACTTTCCAACTTCCCGACTTCCCGACTTTCTGACTTTCCTGACTTCCCGACTTTCCGACTTCCCGACTTCCCGACTTTCCCGACTTTTCGACTTCACGACTTTCCGACTTTCCCGACTTTCCGACTTCCCGACTTCCCGACTTTCCGACTTTCCTAACTTCCCGACTTTCCGACTTCCCGACTTTTCGACTTCCCGACTTTCCGACTTCACGACTTTACGATGCCAAGCCTTTATATCTAATAACGGATGTGCTATTGTTTATGTTTAGGACAAAGCCGTTGCCCCTCAACTTGGTACCAACGATGGCGATGATGACGATAATGTCAACGTCGATGACTTCCTCAACACTGGCGCCTGCAGGGATGATTTGTACATGCCTCCTGTGGATGAAGAACCCTTCCGCGATCAACGCGGTCAACCTCCTCGTCCCACTACATGCACGCAGCGCCTGGTCTTCGAGGGTTTATCTCAAGACATGCCTCCGGAGGCCGGCGATCATCAAGCTCAAGTCAAACCGGGTAACATTTTCAGCCCTGGCACACTGCACCAGACGGTTCACGCGGGGTTCACTGCACCCCAACCATCCCCAGAGATGAAGAACAAGGCGAAGAAGCACAGGAAGAGAAAAGGATCAAACGCCTCTGTGAGCCAGCCAGCTCCTAAGATTATGCGGCGTCGTGAAGACACGATACCACCTCGTGGGGATGGCTTGACCCGAGTTCATGAAGCTGGTAAACCTATACTGTCTGAGGACTAGCTCCGTCTTGCAGAAGGACCCATGATTTCTTTGCAAGAATATACCTTGCATCTAGAGAGCATCCTTCTTAAAGACAAGCAACCGAGTTACCCGGTGTTCATGGTCAAGGTGCCAAAGGAGGTGGACTTCGTCCAGGAAGCCCCCGCGGATGTGTTCTTCATAGCGTACGAGGACATCTTCAACCTGTTTCACTCCAGACGGCTGGACTATAACTTGGTCCACCTATATGCGCTCGATGCGGCGATGAAGATCAGGAGAGATGATACCCCGTACGTCGCTATAGTGGATCCCTACTACATGCGTGACAACCAGCTGGTGGAAGGATCAAGGACACGGACCATGGCCACGGAGTACCTCCAGAGGCTCATGCTGACCAACAAGAGGAAGAACAACCTTCTTCTGCCTTTCTTTTACGAGTAAGTACACATCCTGCCTTCTTGTAGATTTCTTCCATTGCTGATCCTTTGTCCAACATTCCGTTTCAATTGTGTTGAGAAGGGACAAGTACTGCGCACTCATCGTCCTAAGCCCGAGGTGGTCCATTGCCACTTATTTCGACTCGGGGAATAAATGCAAGCCGAGGAACTACAACAGAATAAAGGGTCTTCTCGATGAGGCTCTCGAAGGCTATGCCCAAAAGGGAGGCCCCTTCCAAAAGAAGGGGGAATCTTTCACGCATGACAACAAACACAAGTTCATGCATGGGAACGGATTCCATTGCATCAAGCAACTGCCTGGCAGCGTGAAGGAGGCCTTCTACGCCCTCCATCACCTTAAAGGGCTTGTCCGGGATGCCGAGAAAACGAGGATTTCATCTAGTCTCGCAGAATGGACCAAAAGCGAGGATGCTCTCACCGATGCTGATTATAGACAAGACTTCCATCGCATCATTCTGCAGTTATCGACGATCATCCTCGAAGATGTCATGAATAAAGCAGGGTCCTACCACTACCCTAGAGGCAGGATGTATTATAAAAGAAAGCCTTGCTAAGCATTACTAATGTATTTTTTGTAGAAGTGCATGTGTAGAGTTATATATTATATATATGCTATGCTTTGAAACCCAAATAGGATAGCCATATGATTTCCAACCATGACAATTGATTGATTGTCTTGCCTCTCTACTTAGATGAATACATTATACTCTATTTATATCACTAACCAATATATATCCCAATCCATTTTCAGGGTTGTGTCAGATGGATATCGAAGAACGACTAGAGGCGCAGAATGACACTAGAGAGTGGAGGACTAAAGAAGGCTATCTACCGTTCCCGGCACCGCTCAAGAAGAGGACTCCATGATCATGCTCCCGCGCGCTCTTGCTCACCATCATCGCCGATGTACTACATTTGACCCTAGTTAGGCAGTGAACACTTCATTTGTAATGTGTAGTGTGAAATGATTAACTTTTGTTTGTATCATGACTAATTGTGTAAACATTCGGCACTTTTGTGACTATGTGTATATATCTCGAGCACTAAGTAATATGTGTGATGACATAGTGATTAATGTGTTTGTCTGTTCATATACCTGTATTTCTGTATAAATCTGTATAAATCCTGTATATACATGTATTTGTACAGCAAAATGAAAAATATACCTGTATTTATGTTTTATAATTTAGTGGCGCATTTTTTTGTGGCGCACCAGGCGTGGGTGCGCCACAGAATTCTTCTGCTTGTACTGCCGCGCCACAGAAAGTTGGTCTTTCTGTGGCGCACGGGCTTGGTGCGCCACAGAATAAAAATTTAGTGGTGAGACTTCTGTGGCGCACCCAGCAAAGTTGCGGGTGCGCCACAGAATTACAAAAGCGTGCGCCACTAAAAGGCCTTTCTCTACTAGTGTTCAGATTAAGGGGATGTTAGATGATGTATAGGAGCCGCTGAACACCCTGTACATTTACAGGCTTATCAGAACCAAAACGATGTACCGCTGAACATCCTGTACATGTACCATGTACATGTACAGGCTTATCAGAACCAAACCGATCGTACTGATCGGTAATCCTTTGTAAGCCACGCAAGGGGCTCTTCCCTGCTAATATAACACGAAACCAATCGACCTAAGGGCAACGACAACGATCGTTCACCAAAATGCTAACAGACTTGACCGGCGAGGCGACGACAACGGTCGTGTTGTGGGATTTTGATCGGGAACTCTTCCCTCCTTTGGGTGTGGAAACTCCGACGATAGCAAGAGCACCAGATTTGCTCGGGATTTTTGTCAGCATGGTTCTCTCTCGACGCGTTGGTCCTTTGGAACTGTATCTGTGAAGAGTTCACAACTGTTGCGATTTAAAAGGTTAGGACAACTCCGAACGAAACAACGCCAGGCCTTCGGCTTGGGTCAATGGTTTGGTATTCGGCACCCCGTCGACCTCAGGTTTGGCTGACTTTGGGTCACCGACATGTGGATCCGCTCTAGGTGGGACTCACAGGAACGAGACGATGGTGTCGACGTCAGCTTGCCTCGGCAGCTGCGTCATCGTCAAGGTCAGAGGTGGTATACTCCGGGTCGTCGGCGGAAGACGAGGAGGACGAAGGCATCGCGCGCACTTCGTCTCCCGTGTCCTTGGCAGTGCTGTAGTAGCAGAGAGATGAACAGGCCAGTAGACAAGTCGTTTGGGCGTTTGGCTTCCCGATAAGCATCTGCCTGTTGATGGGTTTCCCGATAAACATTTGGATCTTTTGCTTGCTCCGCGCAAGAGTATTCCACAGTAAGCACGTCAACTAATGGTGGACTTGGGCAGGCCAGACCATCACGGCGTGTCTTCGGCCAACCCGTTGAAGCTCACGGTGCAAGCGGGACGGGCTACGGGAGCCCGCGTGTACGCCACATACGGCCGCTTTGCGTACGCGGTACACCGCGTACTAGCCGCGTATGTGCGTTGCGGCGCCGCGCGCGCCGCGTACGCCGCGCATTGGCTGATCTGATCGCTAGGCTAGCTCGCTAGCTAGCTAGCTCCCGCCGCGTATGGATTCCTCTTGTAATCAGACTGGACAGAACTAACGATCCAAAACGATGTCCTCACAAAACTTGATTGACTAAGAAATGATGTACACAAGACGAAATCAAGTGGAGCAAGAACTACAGTAGCATCACATTTGTGTTCTAGGACAGCCAGAATATACAGGAACATTAGAATTAACAACAGGATACCGACTAGCAAAGTAAATGACAGGCAACTAGAGTAGTATCCAAGAGATTGCCAAAAGAAGTTCCTATAATCGCTGACGACGCGTCCTCCGGTGCTAAAAGCCGACTCTGAAGGCACAGTTGAAGCAGGGATCGCCAATATGTCACGAGCAATTCTAGAGAGCACGGGATATATCTCAGACTTTACTTCCACCAATAGAGAATGTCAATTTCCTCCTTTCGAGGTGTCAACTGCTCTTTCAGATATTGATCTAGCTTGGTGCTTGATTGCTGTCTTTTGGACTTCATGTACTGATCCCACTCTGCTAGTGGGTCATTAGCATCTTGCATTTCCTGAGTACCATTATCTCTGTGTGACTCTCCAGCAACCTCTTTATTGTAATCCTTGAAGAGCTCCTCCATGTTTTTCTTCACTTCAACCATCCATGTTTCTGCCTCCTTCTCATTTCCAAATTCACTCAACAGATACTCAAGGAGGTCGTATTTGTACCTCGGATCAAGAATAACAGGAATGCAAGCAGACATGTATGTCTCTTTCCAATATTGATTGAACTTGCTTTGCATCTGTTCAACCATACTTGCAATTATTATGTCCTGATCGGATGCTTCCTTCTTCTCATTTTTTCTGCTTAGAAGGGATCCTTCTTTATTCAACAATTTCTTGATCTTCCATAGCTGGTAGAAGTAAAGATGAGATGTTGGATACTTTGATCCTGAAAGTGTTTTTGTTGTTGTGTAGAAGACCTCCAACACCTTCAATACAGCTGCAGCCAATTCCCATTCAGAGTTCAAAGGAGCAAACATGTACTCTTTATCTTGATCTTCTAGGGACTGGAATGCACTACGAAGGGGTAAAGCTACTTCAAGCATCAGGAAAGTTGAATTCCAGCGGCTGCTCACATCGGGACAAGGACTTCTTGCAGGCAGTCCTTCTTGCACAATTATTCCAACAAATTTCTCAACTCTTGATTGTAAGCTTCTCACATACTTGACACTCTCTCTAATGCTATTGACAACATTTTTTATCACTTTAAGACCATCTTGGACTATGAAATTGAACACATGTGTAGCACAGCGAAAATGAAGCAGCTTCCCTTCTAAAACTAGAAAACCTTTTGTCTTCAAGTTTTTCCTCAATGAGTTGACCATGGCAGTGTTTACAGATGCATTGTCCAAAGTAAAGCTAAATAGCTTGTCTTCTAAGTTCCACTCTTGAAGACTGTTTAGAACTAAGTTGAACATGTTTATTGAGTTGTGTGGTGTCTCCAACATAGCAAATCTTATGATATATTTATGAAGCACCCAAGCATCACTAACAAAATGACAAGTCAAGCAGAAGTATCCCAATTTCTGGTTTGACGTCCACATATCTCCAGTGAGAGATATGCGAGAGACCGAATCTTTAAAACCCATTTTTATTTCATCCCCATGATAGTTGAATGCATCTATACAATCATTCTTTATAGTTGTCCTAGATATATCTTCAAACCATGGATTCAAAGAGGTTGTGAACTCTCTAAATGGGGTGTACTCAACTAAGGAGAATGGCATTTCATTTATGGCAATCAACTTTAGTAACTTCCTTCTTGCCAGCTTGGGATTGAACTTCCAATTTGGATCAATCGCATCAGGTCGACCCATCTTAGCAACCATGTCACTCATAGCATTCTTTGCTTCACATACCTTCAAATGTCGTTTCATGTGGCTCGTCCCAGTGTCTCTACTAGCTGCAAATATCTGATGACAATGGTTGCACTTGCCTTCCACAAGCTTTCCATCCTTATAGATTGGTTCAGCTTCTTTCCAAATGTCCGATATCAACTTGCGGCGCTTTCGTTTTGATGCTACATGAATGGGAAAAAGATTAGTTAGCTCAACAAGGTGTGGCTCACAAACTAAACAACAGACAACAAGAATAAAAACTTGGTCATACCTTGCGAATTCGTCGCTCTTGTATCAGGAGATAGATCATCGAGAGATGGGGAATCTAATTCAGGACAACTTGTTGGCTGTGGTGTTTTAGGTGAACCTGCCATATTTGCTCTTTTCACTGCTTCCCTTTTCACTGCTGATGACTTGACAAGGAAATTAACCCCCGGTGAACTCGTCACCTGCATTGGAGATCGTAGTCCTTGATTTCTGCTGTGAGATGCCTGTTAAACAAAGAAATTTTTGTATCACATTCATTGAAGCATATTCTGGAATACTAATCCGAAAATAGTATCACATGCATATCAAAATGAATACAAAGGATGAACTGCAGCACCCAGTTTTTACTGCATTTGCTACAGCAAATACATAGTGTACATAGGTGACAAACCAAACTACAAGGTTCCTCTAGTGCCTTGGAAAATTGGCATAGAAAATTGGCATAACAGTGTCATGAATCCCTGCCATGTTCTACGTATGGTATCAAACTTCAGCCTGACACCATAAGTACAAACTGAAGTTTAGCTACTAATTACTAGCAGGTTCCGACCAAGAATTGCACAGAAAATACTTTTGCCGAATTCAAGTACAAACAAAAGTTTAGCTACAAATTACTAGCAGGTTAGGACCAAGAATTGCACAGAAAATATAAACATGGTCGCATAGAGTTTTAGCAGGAAAAATTGCCAACTTCTGCAGTCATGCCAACTTCAGTTATAAACATAGAATTTATTGGTATCATTAGGTGATATCTTCTGCAGTGTTAACACTCATCTCACATTTTCTCCATGTAAATTGCCGTGTCTAATTCCTCCCCAAACAACCATGTATCCTATGGCAACTACACATCATTGACCTTGGGCTGATGATACGTCTACTAAATTCCCCCAAATAACAGACAATAACAACCTAAATGAGATGTTGCAGAGAAACAGAGTGAGAAATTCAGAGAAGTTGGGGATCAGGTACCTTGATGGTTGTGGGGTCGTTGTGCTTCTTGCGCTTCTTGACGAGGGAGTCGTTCTTGGCCTGCGGCGTCTGCGGCCGCTTCCCGCCGGCGGCGTCTATGCGCATCGTGGGATCACCGCCATCGATCCCTTGGCCGCCCACCCTCCCCACGACTTCCGTGCCATGCTCTGGTTCGCCGCCATCGAACCCTAACTTGCTTGCCATCGTTGCCGGCATAGCCTGCGGCTGCCCGTCGCCGGCCTTCGAGGATGTTGATTTGAGGCACGGATTCGAGGGAGAGGGAGAGGGAAAGGCCCCCAGAGCCGGAGCCAGAGGAGGAAGGCCGGCCATGGCGGTTGGCGGCGCCCGGCGCTCCGGTGGCGGAGCCGAAGCCTGAAGGAGAAGACGCTCGCGGCGCTCACTCTGCGGCCCTGCGGCCCTGACTCTCGATGCGATATGCGGCGCCGCGGCAACCGCCCATATACGCCATTTTTTTTCTTTCATTCGCGTGGATGCTCGTATATGTAATTAAGTGGGCCCAAAGTAGCGGGGCCGCGGACGGTCCGTTACCGCTTGCACCCTGAGTTGAAGCACGGCATGGGGCACAACGGGCCACCAACGATTTCACCGTGGTCAAAATCATGGGAGGGAGGGGCCCAAAATTTGAAATGCTTTGGATAAAATAAAATAAACTCAACTTTACTTTGTAAATAGTGATGAAAATTAGAGACTGGTACCAAAGTTCAGGAGAAATACGGACATATTGAAAGTTTAATCGGAAAAGTGCATTTCGAGGCAGCGCTCCACGGAACACTGTATTTAAAAAAAATGAAATCTGCATTTATATGTTTCAAATTTGAAACAAAAATTCTAGGTGTATATAATGTCATGTGTGCAAAATCTCAATACAAAGTTACGTATTATTTTTGGCTACATGAAAATGACATATCCGATTAAATTTCAATTTTTTTTCCAAAATATGTATTGTTCACATTTATAGATCATCCATTTGTCATTTTTTTCCAAGCTCAACTATAACAATTTTCGGATTGGATTTTTCATACTTATAGATTATATTATTATCTACACATGGATATTTTTAATTTTTTTAAAAGATGAAAATACAATTTTTAACTTTTGATTTTTATTACTATCTACATATAACAAATTTTGGATTGAATTTTTATTTTGCTTGCTCCTTGGAGCTCGGCCTCTATATCGCCTCACTCAAGTTAAAACCGCAATTTCTTGGTTAATTCAGCACAAAGAGTTCTCGCCATGCACACAGAGGGACCTCAAGACTACGAAGGCCCAATCCCGAGAGTTAATGGGGGTGCTAGGGCAGACATTACTGTTGCAAAGTGCAAAGTTACAAAAATTAATAAAATTAAACCAATTGCAACACACATACTGAAAATTTAAAATGAATCACAAGACACAACACACATCTGGACGTTGGTGCTTGAGTACGCTGGTGGTGGCCTTGGGCGAGGGGGCCTTGTCTTGTAGTTGCTCCAATGGGTGGTGGGTGTCGGTGTGGTCATCGAAACGACTTCTTCTCCACATGCGGGCCATCGGCTTCGTCGGATGAGTGTAAGGAGCCACGACGAACACCGAACGAGGATGTGGGACCGAGGCCAAAGCCTGAGGTGCACAGACAGGGAGAGAAGATCGGCAAGATAAGGGCAAGATAAGGGTTCGGGCCATTCACGTTACAACTTACAAGAGAGACATCCCCCAGGGCTGAACGGATTACCTAGTGACTCGTTTCGGTCATCAACGGATTACAACAAACAATGTGACATTGTGACCGATCAGACTCCGGACAAGCACCTAGCAGTAAAAAATCGTACATTACATTTGATGATGGCGTACCTCGGATGGCTTGCTCGCCGCAAACATGAGCTCCTGCTGTGGCGCGACGGCGCGTCGCAGCACGTCCCGTGGGCGTGGAGTCCGCCAATCAATGCCCTCTCCACCGTGTCCGCTGGGGACATGATGTGGCGTCTGGGCGAATCCCGGCGTTGGTGAACAAATGCCGGTGGGCACCGTGCAGCCATGGACGGCAGGTGGGGTGTTTAGAAGAACACAAGAAGGCGGACCCTCTGCTTCCTCCAGCCTCCTCTTCTTTTTGCGCAACGGGGCGCCGCTGTCCGGCTCGCTTTTCACCTTGTTCGTCGATGCCAATGTTTGGGCGGCCGCTGCCTTTTCCGCCAGAATGGTTTTCATCATGTCGTAGATGGAGGGATCCATCCCTTTGGAGACAGCGGCAGCACGAGTACAAGAAGTGATGCGAGATATGTCATGGCGGCGGCAAGGTTTCTGTCGCTAAGAAAACTCGTGAGATCGACGGGGGCGGCGCCGTGAGCACGCAATAGCTTGGCAGCCGATTTCTTGTCCTCAGCGGAGAGCACAGGGTCCATGAAGAAGCTCTTGGACGGCTCGCCCACACCACGGGGCAATTCCATGGCTCCAGCGACGAGATGAAGAGGAAGCCGTGTGTCGTCGTATCGGCATTGTAGATAGGAGACGGGGGTCCGCTAGCTGAGGGTCAGCCGTAGGGTAGAAGGGGAGCGTCATTGAGGTCGGGATTCTAGACGGCAGTTTACCCAGCTTCAGGCTCCACGGCGGTGGCGAAGCCCTACGTGCTGCTATAACTCACTATAACGCGATAGCCGTGTTACAGATTACAATGAGTAGATTGCATATGAGAGTATGCACTATGTGTTGCCCTAAAGGCTGACTTATAAAGGCGGCCAGACCTAGAGCTTACAAGGAAAGACTTAACCGGTAAGGAAATAGAGTCCTATTCCTAGTCGGCAGAGTTGTCGCCTTCCATCTTGGTCTCGTGGGCTGGTGGGCTTCGTCTAGAACCTTCTCCCTTGCCGGCCGCCATCTTCCTTGTCGTCAGCTTGCTGGGCCGCCAATGTCAGGCCACCGCCACCAAGCCGGATTGATCCATGTCAAGGATACCCCCACTTGGTATATCCCCAACATTAGCCCCCGGAAAGGTTTAAGTTCTCCAGTTGTCGTATTCGTCTTGAGCGGTGTCTGTCTTGTTTCTTGAATTTAGGCGGTTGAAGAGCTTGAAACATTCCGAAGTAAAAAGGTAGGCGGCAATCCGTCTAAATAAAGCCGGAGTGACGCCGCCTTCGACCAACACATGGGAAAGACGGCCTGACCTTCTGTCAGGAATCTTCTAGGTGAGGTCTTGTCAATTTGATTAGTTAAGTCAATATTTGTTGTGTCCATGTCACCCCTGGTCCACGACAGTTTAAACTCAAGGAGAGATGGAGCGACGTCATGATGGCATTTCTGCCGTGCCACGGAGGCAACAATGGCGGCCGTGTCGCTGACGACTAGACGGCCGTGCCATGTTAGCAATTATGTCAGAACATGGAGCTTTATTGTTTTGTACCCCTCGATGTCTTCCCAAACTGGCTAGGTTTGGGCGATTGGGAACAACGGCTAACAATCTGGTGATGAATTAGCTTAAACTGAACACGATGATGGTGGCCGTGTCGCTGACGACAAGGCGTCCGTGCCACGGAGGCGATGATGGCGGCCGTGTCGCTAACGACAAGGCGGCCGTACCACGGAGGCGATGATGGTGGCCGTGTCGATGATGATGGAGCTGCATGTCGTGCAGCCCCCAAGTATCGGGCGAAGGCATTGTCGATGTCAAGCCCCCGAGTATCTAGCGAGGGGTAGTGTCAATGTCGATCCCCCGGGCTTCATTCGCCAGAGTTTTTCTTGATCCGCCTATCTGCAGCCCCCCGAGCGTTGAGTCAACGTACTCGAAAGTCGGCTCGATGCTCAGAAGAACTTATGGCGTTGTAGATCGAATGATTGTAGTTGCCGAGGTTTGTGCCGCCTTGACGGAAAGGCGGCTCGAGACTTGATGAAAGTGCTGCATTGCAGCTCCCTGGCGTCAAGTATCCTGCATAGTAAACATAGCTGTATTAAGATTTACTTTTAATGTAAACTGAACAATTGTAAGGCCTGAGCCGGTAGTTTTTTGAACAAACATGTATGGGTTGTAAATTTTATGTGGCCCACCTTAATATTTATCTGGTCTATATGCTTAGCTTTTTGTATGTTGGCGGTACCGCATCACAGTTACTTCAGCTGAGCCAATCAGGGCTAGTACCAGATAGTTTAGACTCAGAGACAAAAACCGACATGTTGATGCCAACGACATACTACTAGGCAACCCACATATAAACAATCAGAATAAGAATATTTAGGCGGTGCAAAATGATTGCTTAATTTGGACCGGAGGCGGCAAGTATCGAAAAGATTGAACCACTTAGCACAAAGCAGATTTTGGGTAAGTTTGATACTAAGAGTATATGATCACATAAAAAGACAAAAAAGGCATAATCTCAGAGCATAATGAGCAAAACATAGACTTTTATTTTATGACCATATAATTAATTAAACTTAAGTGTATAAAGAACTTAGCTGTTTGATATTCGCTGACGTTGATGTCGAGGAGGAGGACGACGCGGAAGACTGCAGCCTCAGACTGAATAAAACAGCCCAGCATGTTGGCGGCAGCATCGGGCTGAAGAAGACAACCCCAGGATGTTGGCGGCAGCCCCCGGATGTAGGAGGCGACTTCCTATTTCTCCTTTTATGTTGCATGTAATAACTTGTCGGTCGCACCGTGCTTGACGAATAGAAGACGACGAGTTGGCCGCGACGACAATTAAGCCGAGACGCAGCCACGATGATGAGTACGCCAAAATATGGTAACGAATAAGCCACGACGGCGATTAATAAGCCGGAACACGACGGCAGTTAAGCCATGACGTGTCGTAGGTGGCGGTGTTATTGTTGACTGCAACGCGTTCGGAGACGGTAAAAGCGGAGCCGGAGCCGGAGCCGCCGTACTCGATCCTTTGAACTGAACGTATCCCGCGCACAGTAGATGGTTGTCTGACCATGCAGATTGCTAATTAAGCTAGCAATCACGTTTTCCTTTTCTTATGAAAAGATGACTTGAAGCAACGAAAGCTTCACGTGGGTAACTAGCCGGAGAATACATGCATGAGATTGCCTTCCTTGCCGCGTAAGCCATGCACCTGCTTAGTGGATGTGATTTGCTCGGGACGGAAAATACATATATGCATATTGATCACATATATAGCTTGTTGTTTTGCATCGATCGATGTTTTTTTAAACTGGACAGGTTTGGGCGATCCGAAAAACAAACAACTAGTAACGACAAGCTACGTCGGGATGCGATAATGACGATATGTATGCCGGAAAGGCATCATGTCACGTCGGAACGTGACGATAAATATGCCAGAAGACGTGTGCCGTGTTAGCAATTAAGCCGCACCACGACAATGAAGGTGGTAACGAATCCGCCTAAGCCGACGTCGGAACGAAACCGAACATGGCATAGATGGTGATATATTCGCTGACGATGAATTCGCTTAAACCAGACTCGATGATGGCGGCGTCCCGCATGTCATCGCAGTCGCGGTAAAGTTGACGACTTGAAGTCGGTCATGTTCCTGACACGGCGCAACTGAATCGCGCGGAGCGATGCTGGCCAGTCGTATACGTAGATTAGTACTTCTCGCCGGAAAATCCATGCATGTAATTGAGTCTCACGTAATTGGTTGCTCCTTGGAAATCGATCCAGCTGATGGACTTCTTTTTTCCTTGTCACCTGAAGCACGTGAGTTGTGCTGGCATGTACGTGAGACTTACGAATCGAATCGATCCGATCCTGAATCGAACGAAACATGCATTGCTAACCGCACGCCTCTAATTCCGTCGTGACCAGCTTTGTAGCCGGCCGGCCGGATAGCAATCTGTTTGTCGAACTCGATCACGCCAAAGTGGATGAGGCTGCTGGATCGATCTGCTCGACTTTGATAGATGCCGCGGCCGGATCGATCCGTCCGATGAGGTTGATGCTGGTCACGCCGGAGCACATTAGCCAGTGCTGGATGTCAAGCCCATGTGCGGCTGCGCCGATGAAGATTAGCCGGCCTACATGACCACGGAGGATCTCGCGCGCATCGGAAAAGCGGATCAGCCGGCTCGATCCATCTGTCGCGGCCGTTTATTGACGAAGTTGCCGACTAGGGCTCAGATGCGAATCTGGCCGTCGTTGTTGACGGTGAAGTTTAGATGCGACCTGGCCGGATGACGTTGATCGTGCCGGAGCGGATCAGTTGGCCAGATGCGATCTTGTCGATGAAGATGTTCCCGCCTGGAACGTGACGCCTGACGCCTTATGCCCCACGGTGGGCGCCAACTGTCGTCGTATCGGCATTGTAGATAGGAGACGGGTCCGCTAGCCGAGAGTGAGTCGTAGGGTAGAAGGGGAGCGTCGTCGAGGTAGGGATTGTACACGGCAGTTTACCCAGCTTCAGGCTCCACGGCGGTGGCGGAGCCCTACGTGCTGCTATAACTCACTATAAGGCGATAGGCGTGTTACATGTTACAATGAATAGATGGCATATGAGAGTATGCACTATGTGTTGCCCTAAAGTCTGCCCGCAGGCTGGCTTATAAAAATGGCCAGACCTAGGTCTTATAAGGAAAGACTTAACAAACAAGAAAATAGAGTCATATTCCTAGTCGGCAGAGTTGCCGCCTTTCATCTTGGTCTCGTGGGCCTGGTGGGGTTCGTCTAGAACCTTCTCCCTTGCCGGCCGCCATCTTTCTTATCGTCAGCTTGCTGGGCCGCCAATGTCAGGCCACCGCCACCAAGCCGGATTGATCTATGTTAAGGATACCCTACTTGGTATATCCCAACACCGTGCTTCCAATCCTTGAGGTTGGTCAGCAACCCCGCGAAGCACAGGGCGGTGGTGTCTTTGGATCGGAAAAAATACCACCCTTTCTGCTTGTGGTTGCGGACGGACAGCTGGAAGAAATGGCGGAACACGACCAGCGATGGCGGCACGCAAGCGGAGTGGCAGAGCTCGAGGAAGCCCGCCAAGACGCGCCACCCGTTGGGCACGATCTGGGACGGCGCGATGCCGAAATGGATAAGCGCGTCGCGGAAGAACAGGTGCAGCGGGACGCGCATCCCGGCCTCCAGCGCGTCCGTGTACACGCAGACGGCGCCCGGCGGCGGGGACGAGTTGGCGCGCAGGTCGCCGGCAGGGTGCGCGGTGTACTGATTCTCGGGGACGCCGTATCTCTTGCACACCGCGTCGATGTCGTCCTGCGTGCGCAGGAACGAGACGGCGGACCCGGCGTCGGTTTGCCGCGAGATGACAACGTCAGTGGCATCATTGCCGCTGTCGTCCTCGTCGGAGGTGTCGCCACGGTCGTCCGGATCATCATCAGAGGAGGTGGAGGCGCGGTAGTCTGGGTCGTCGTCGTAGGAGGGGCGGCGCATCGCTGCCCGTGTGGCACAGTTGTCCAAGAAAGTGGAGGAAATGAGGAGATGGATTTGCCAGTTCACAAGCGTTTTGATTCTTGCTGTTTGGTTCGCGAGGAGCTTTTCCTGGTTGAGAGGTCTTCCGTATACTGTACGATTTGATGGGTTGAATACGCACCGGCACTCACTGCGTCACAGGTCTGTTGGTTGCTCCGGCTACTCTACTGACAGCGCAAATGTCACCAGGTTATCAGAGAGAGCGATAACAAAAATCACGTTTTGAAAATCTTGTCTGAAGTCTGAACAACAATAATATGAGACCAGGTTTTTTAACGAATATGAGACCGGTGAAATTTAACATACGATCGGATTCTAAAAGTCATACATCATCTATTTTTGACCTCCACACATTTAACGGCGACGTATGATTATTAGGATTTTCAAAGAAGGACACAACGATTAGAGCGTCATGTCATGTTAAATGCTTTGAAATTGGGGGAAACACAAGAATTTATATATAGTATTTGATATCTTAGTGCTTTCGGTTGGATGCAAATTTTCTTCAGAAACATACGAAATCCAGTTCTGGCAAATTAAAATCATGAGAATACTAACCTTCCAAATCTAACGACCTATATAAAAAATTCTAAGGCAGACTAATTCATAGCCTAATGGTAGGGATTGGTCGATGACTTCCCGTCCAATCGAGTTCAAGTTCAGTTACCTGCAATTTCGTTGATGTTGCACTATTCTTCTTAATTAAACGTGACGGCTCCTTCTCGTCGCCCTCACAGTCTTTTAAAAACTAAGCATCAAAATTCTCAAAAGAGCTCCTATCAAAGTCACTTTGAGTCCGAAGACAAATAGGATCCTAGATCTCACACCGGATGGGAGGACCATGCATTCTTCAGCCCTACAATATTAGAAGACAACATGATATTGGCTTCAAAGTTTATTTGGCACATTATGAGGTTTGAGTGAATGATCTTTTTCTCTAAACTATATTCTTTAGGGATTCTAAGATTCTAAATTGTCGTATGAACCAGCCCTTACATGATCATTCTGGAATAAGAAGAAAATTACACATGCAATAAAATTTATTTTAAACCCATGAAATTCGTGAGCACGCATACTAGTAAATTGAAATTTTTATTACAAAAAAGCCAATTTAAATCGTGCATTTTAATTGCACGATATGTTGTTTCCAACATCATTCTCCTTTAACATATCCTAATAAAATGTAGTTTTTTTTTGCGAAACGCAGAATAAAATTTAGGTTAGAATGACACTCTAGCAAGCAATTAAAGTAGACTTATGAAATATGTATTCTACGAGCAATATGAGGAGTTACGACGGTCCAGTATTGTCTAACTTCAGTTTTTCCAATTGACTAGATCATGTAGACGCGCGTTGCCGCGCCCGTCAATTATGTAAGTACATTATTAGGAATGGATGAAAATATAATTGGATACTAACATTTTTCGAAGTGTTGAACCAAGTGTTGGTTGAGCCTGTGAACTACAGTTTCATCCAGATTTCCAATTTTAGTTTGAACATTTGTCTTACCCACTAAAATTAGAGGTGGCGCACTCGTTGCCGCACACCCATTATGTATCACGATAAATGCTTAAACTGACAAAGAAGAAGCGCGATATTGGCCAGAAATAAAGATAAGGGAATTTTAATCAGTTTGCAATGTAGGTGGTTAGAATTAATCAGGAACTTGCAAGGTCAGGACTGACCCAAATTTGAGGTTTAGAAGTTTGATGTTCAACTCAAACCACCATCGTCACAAGGTCAGAAGACCGACTCTTATAAAAATAAAATAATGATTGACATATAAATAGCATGACTGCCATGCACAAACTTCTTCCATACTCGGTTCAAAACAAACTATCATAAAAAGTTGCTAAGCTATTCCTACAAGAATGTTGTGATATAATGCTGACGCACGTCAAATTTCTCACAACTTGGGAATGAATATGAGCATTGATCACCATCATTAACAGGCTCCTCCCTCATAGTTTCCACTTCAACCTGCCATGCCGAGATTTAGTACACGGGTACTAAAACAGCAAAGCATATAGATACAATAATGCAGCAAAATGCTTTGTCTATTATATGATAGATGTTAAAAAAAATGCATGAATGTGCTAAGTAACTTTTAAGACAGCCATTGCTGTGATATGAAAGTCATAGAAACACAATTGGTGCATCCAAATTCAAATTCATATAGAAAATGAAGACAAGTCATATTCGTAAGTTTCCTCTAGGCGGAACGGTTGCACAAGGGGCCATTTCTTGTGGGGTGCATTGCATTCATGGAAGCACTACAATCAGTTGCGGGGGTCTGTAGTAATTAGATCTTGAGTTTTTGTTAGTTAGTTTGTTAAAGAGCAACCTGACTGAAAGCTATATGTAAGAAAGTTGCAGACCTGCAGCTCCTACTATCCTAAAGCTCGTGGGATTCTCGCTTCCTCAGCTTCCTGGCCTCTTTGACGAATCGTGTCTTGCCACGTTTGGCTGTCGGAGCTGAGGTGTGCTCTTCCCATTGGCTTAGAGGCTTCCGGCTGCAGGTTCTTGTTTGTATTAGGCGGTTTTACCTTGCTTGGTTCCTTCCTTGCCGGTTACTCTTTCCTTTGTGCCGTCTTCTCTTTCCGGTCAGTCTCTCCTTTGTGCCGTCTTCTCTCCACTCGCTTGCCTATTTCTTTTTCGGTTTTCCTTTGCTCTTCTTTTCTTCTGTTTACCGGTTGTTTACTGGCTTGTTTCCGGTCTTTGGTTCGTTCCCGGTTGCCTTCCTTTGCTGCCGGTTTTACTCCCTTTTGACGTTTTCGACGGCCTCAAGTGGTTCTGTCTTGTGTATTTGTCCGTGCGGTCTAACTGATGTTCGCCATGTTGTTGTTTGTCCTATCTTGTTGTTTCTGACTTGCCCATGCTGCCCTATTGATTGTGTTGTCGTGGCCATTATGTCCTGATCGTGTTCTTCTTCTCCTTTCTTTGTTTGTGCGTCTCCATGTGCTCTTTTTCTCTATTCCGTTCTTCTGCTTACTTTCGTGCATTGCTCTCTTTTGGTTCTTTTGCGGTGAGTGGACTTGTGCTCGTGTTGTGCTTCAAAATCTGCTTCAGCTGCCGTCGGGATCCTGTGCTTGCCGCCGCAAGGGCCGGCTCCTGCCCCAACGTACTACATACTAGATCCACGTCTAGATTTTAATTTGAATGAATTATGTTAGCTTTAAACGAAATTTCAATGGAAGGTATGCACTTCCGTATCAAAATTTCATATTTGAATACTATTTGGGCGCCGCGAGTGGGGAGCGCCATCGCCCAAATGCGCAAGTAGTCCGGACGGCGCCCAAAGGGCCATTCGATCCATTGGCGAACTGGGTAAGGTAAAAAGAGTCGATTCACGTACATTGAAAAGAAAAAAAAATTACAGTCTAAGCAAAATTATCCGCGTTGAAACACTTGTGGTCAAAATGAAATTAGACTAGTACGGGGAAGAACTAGTCGGACCCGGAGACATCAAGAAGTTTCTGGACTGGCGACATGCCGAATCTGGCGGAATGCCGATCTCCAATCCTCCTAGTGATTCTCTCCTGATTTCTCTCCTGATCTGAACCTCTTCTCATCGATCTGTTCCTCCGTCATCAGTTTCCTCACTGGTTCTCCTCCCTCCCTCTGTTCTCCTCACGATCTGTACCTCCTTAGAAGACCCTTTTCCATTGCAAGCTGTAACCAAAAATCCCCAAATTAATCGGCCACAAACCAGCACAACCCGGATTCTTGGCTTCTTCCTTGTCGGAGTCCCTATTCTGACCGATTTCTGCAGAAATTGCTCTTGATTGCTCCTCTCTTGGGGCTTGGGAGGAGAGATCTTCTCTTGTCCACGAGTTGGCTGGAGCGAGAGGCTGTCAGGGGCCTTGCCACTGCAGATTTGAGCAGTGGAAATTTCAGCGCGAGCTCGATGAGTATGCCTCATTGTCGGTCAAGAGACACTAGGACACAGAAGTGGACAGTGGCGCCAGCTCCCAAAGTGTCACGGACTGTCGTGAAGCTTGCCGGCTGGAATTGCCGAGGTATGGGTAAAGACCTTGGAAGCTCCACTAAGATGGAGTACCTTGACAGGTTCATGAAATCCACAGGTGTCCAGATAACTTTTGTTTCAGAAACAAGAACATCAAGGTACATTTCTTCCCACCTTAATTCTCGTTTCAACATTGCTGATAGCTTTGTAGTTCCGTCCAATGGACGTTCGGGCGGACTTTGGCTGCTTTGGTCTGATGAAGTTTGTGTTTCTGTTAAGTTCTCTAACCACCACATGATATTAGCTCTAGTTGTCAATAGATTAACTAATGTAGATTTTGTTTTAGCTTGTGTTTATGGAGATCCCCATCATCGTCACACTAGGATGATCTGGGATCATGTTTGCAATTTTGTAAATGATAACCTACGGAAGCCAATGGTCTGCTTAGGTGTAACACCCCGGCCACCCCCGGGCCGGGCCTGTCACCCCTGGCAGCTCTCTAGGATCTCTAGACTGGCCCCACAGATCAACACCGGTCTTTTCTGCGCACTTTGTCCTCACTCGTGCGCACCCGGGAACCAGTTCCCGGTCGGTCACCCATCCTTGGAGTGCTCCGGGCCAAGCACGCTTAACCTCGGAGTTCCTTCCAGATGAGCTTCCGGAAAAGAAGTTGCAACTTGTTGATATGAGTATTCTATCAATCCTGTTAAGCCCTGAGCCAGGATCTCACATCCTTCCCCCCTTAGAAGACCGACGCCCTCGTCGGTCAGCCCCCAGTCCAGGAACTTTCCCTCTTGGTACACGTCTGTGCGCCCAGTGCCGGCACATGCTCCACATGTCCGCGCCCCTGCCCGGGGCCTATCACCCCTGGCAGCTCGCTAGGATCTCCAGACTGGCCCCACAGATCAACACTAGTCTTTTCTGCGCACTTTGTCCTCACTCGTGCGCACCCGGGAACCAGTTCCCGGTCGGTCACCCATCCTTGGAGTGCTCCGGGCCAAGCACGCTTAACCTCGGAGTTCCTTCCAGATGAGCTTTCGGAAAAGAAGTTGCAACTTGTTGATATGAGTATTCTATCAATCTTGTTAAGCCCTGAGCCAGGATCTCACATTAGGTGATCTGAATGATATCATGTGTGAAGTAGAAACCACTTCTAACAATATAAATAAATATCGTATGCGTGCTTTCAATTCTTATGTCAAACAATGTGGTCTGTTTGATTTGGGGTATAGCGGACCAGCTTACACCTGGACAAATATGCGGTTTTCCTCTAGGCCTATCTTTGAAAGGATTGATCGTTGTCTTTCTAATGCAGAATGGTGTGCTGTATACCCAAATACTAATGTGTTCAATTTACCTATCATTCACTCGCTCAGTGACCATGCGCCTATTCTGATTTCCACTGAGTCCCAATTTCGTAGACCTAAACTTCATTTCAAATTTGAAAACTGGTGGACTTTTGAGCAAGATTTTCAAGGAATTGCAAAAAATGCTTGGGCTTCTTCACTTAATAAGCCTTTCCATGCTAGAACCGCTAACCTTGCAGGAACTTTGAAAAGGTGGTGTAAAAAAAACCCTTACAACAGCAACTTGATTGTATTCAAGATCAGATCAATGAGATTCAAATGAAGCCGGTGCAGCTCCAAGACCACTCCCTTCAGGCAAAGCTTGTGGCCCAATATGAAGATAATTTGACCAAGCTCACGGAGTTTTACAGGCAACGTGCAAAAAAACACTGGGCGACCCAAGGTGACAGGAACACATCCTTCTTTCACAATGCTGTTCAAAAGCGCAAGCGTCGAAATCGTATTGTTTCTATCAAGGACACTCATGGGAATATTCTGTTTGATCCGGATGATATTGCAAAGGAGTTCGTTACTTATTTTAGGACTATATTTCGTTCTTCCTGCTAACAATGACAGGCCGAACTTAAACTCAGCATTACCGCAAGATACAAATGAATTTAGCAACTCAATCCCAAACAAGCAGGAGATATGGGAAATTCTCAAAGCCATGAAGAAGAATGCCTCTCCGGGACCGGATGGATTCAATGTGGGCTTCTATCATTCGGCTTGGAGTTGGATTGGAGATGATGTGACCAACCTAGTAAGAAACTTCTACACCACAGGTATTATGCCACCGCATCTCAATGATACTCAAATTGCTCTCATTCCTAAGAAGCTAGCTTCTCAACTGCCTTCTGATTTTAGACCAATAAGCTTGTGTAATGTGGTTTACAAAATCATTGCTAAATCTTTAGCCAACAGACTGAAAGAGCATTTACCTGATTACATCCATCCCTCGCAACAAGCTTTTATAGAAGGTAGGCGCATTACCAATAATATTATTGTCGCTCAAGAAATTGTCCACTCGTTTTCTCTATCTTCTTGGAAAAGTCTTGATTTTATTTTGAAAATTGACCTAGCCAAAGCTTTGATAGAATAGAGTGGCACTACATTGTATCAGCTCTTGCTCGGAAAGGCCTTCACGCTCACTTCATAAATCTTGTGTATGCTTGCATTTCCTCACCGATGTTCTCTGTGATCATTAATGGTCAATCTTATGCGAAGTTCAGTAGTAGCAGAGGAATTAGGCAAGGTTGCCCTTTGTCGCCATCTCTGTTTGTTTTTGCAGTAAATGAGCTATCTTTGATGCTACAGGATGCGCTGCAAGCCAATCATCTCACAGGTATTTCGCTCGGACCAAACTGTCCTCCTATTCACTCTCTGTTGTTTGCCGATGATCTTATAGTTTGTGGCAAAGCTAATATGCAGGAAGTACAAACTATCGCTCATATTTTAGACGCTTTTGTCATGATTCAGGGCAAACCCCAAATTGGAGCAAATCTGGCATACTTTTCAGTAAGAATGTTACCATGCAGGTTAAACAAGAAATTAAAACAATCTTTCCAGCTCCAAACATAGATGGTTCATTTGGGACATCCTCTTGTCTTGCCTTGCAAAAATAGATCGGCTGCTTATACCTTTGTTTACGATAAATTCAAATCCAAGCTTTCCACCTACAAAGCCAACCGATTGTCCCATGCAGCTAGATTAACACTCATAAAATCTGTTTTCTCCTCCATTCCTGTCTATTACATGTCTAATATCCTATTTTCAAAAAAATCCTCACAAAACTTACTGCAATTATAAGGAACTTTTGGTGGACAGGAGTTCAGGATGACAGGAAGACTAAAAGTCTTTGCCTAAAGGCATGGGCTGATGTTTGTATTGAGAAACGTATTGGTGGTCTTGGTGTTAGAAATTTGCAGGCAACCAATCAAGGACTTATTCTCTCGGCGGCGTGGAGGCTAGCAGAAAAACCACAGAGCCAACTAGCCCAAATTCTCAAAGCTAAGTATCACCATGATACCTCCATCTGGCGAGCTAAACCAAACAAGCCCAAATCTGCATTCTGGTCTGCAATCTTAAAGGTAATACCGCTACTTATCTCGGCCTCTAAATACCAAATTGTTGATGGGAATAGTTCTGTTTGGAGTACACCTTGGTTTGAGGGTTGGGAAAGTATTTATGATAATCTCATCATACAACAACAACCTTTTAATTATCCTGCTCAAGTCAAGGATCTTTGGATCCCTGGTCAAAAGGTTTGGAACTCAAGTTTGATAAATTCCTTGTTCAGTCCTACTACTGCCAATGCTATTCTTCAAATACCTATTATTGATGCTGTTGGCGATGATATTTTGATTTGGAAACTAACACCAACAGGTCAATTCTCGTCCAAAAGTGCATACAAACATTGCTTCAGCAACCTTCAACTTCCTCCAAAGCAAAGACCCAAGATCGTTTCAACACAGGTAATATCTCTCCTTAATCAGGTGTGGCAAGACAAACAAATGGCACCCAGAATTCAAACGTTTGCTTGGAGGCTACTTAGGAAAGCTCTACCTACTGGTAAGAGAGCGAGCAGGTTCTCCAAACACATTAGTGAAAATTGCTCTCGATGTGGAAACCTAGAAGATGAAATGCACATGTTGTTTCTATGCCCTTTCTCTATGGCAGCATGGTACTGCTATCCTTGGTTCATTAAAACTGAAATGATTGCCGAGCATAATCAGTCCATTGCTTGCATGACCTGATATACCCTTAATTGGCAATCGCGCGGACCATGTCCGACAAAGACACTGATGTGACCGCTGGGGCCCAGACGTAATGGCATAGTATCAATGCCGTCCAACACTTTGGCGTGTTTCACGTACCATGGTTTTCCTCAGCAAACGTCTACCTGCCTGCCGTGAACAGTGTTCGTGTCGATTAGTCTGTATCGGATAGCGCTTAGAATATACCCTTTCGTTCCATGCTTATTTATGTACGTGCAATAGGTTCATTTAGTACAGATGTGTTACGTGCTACTTTAGACATGTCATTAATATGTGTGATGCAGCTTGGTTTTCCGCAAGGGACACTGTTCTGGATTACACAACTACCCACGACGGAGTGGACATTGAAGATCAGAATAAATGCGCTGGTTAGTACGTGCCAAATTATTTGTTACAGCTAAAATAAATTTTAAGCCCAAAAAACAAGAAAACTGCACTGACTTTGCGATAAAATAGAGTATGCTCATTTTGCAGCGGCATGATTACCTGCATGGAAGTACATAGCCAAGTATGGAGCTTGCTTTCCGATCACCAAATAAACAAAATTATGCAGTTCCAACAAAACGGATTACAGACAAGCTAGCTGCTTTTTATAGAGATTATGTACCATGACGGCGTGTGCAGGTTTCTGGTCCTCGGGACCAACGAAAGTGGACACCTGAACCTGCAATCTCCGTATACGGCCAAGACGTCGATGTGATTGGATGGGACATACCAATGACAGAGTTAAATGCGTCACGCCGTTTGCCGGATTTACGCTGACAAAATAAACTTCCCTAGCATACCGACCAGATTACTGTACTGTAGGGACGTCCATGTAGGCTCGCTTGTGTGGTAGGACACGTAGAAGCTAACGGGAGTCGCACGAGCAAAGAAATACAATGCCACATCAGTTGCGCTCCGCAGCCGTGACACGTAATCAATCATACATGCCGCCACGCGTTTCTACAGTAGTTATCACCGCTGAGCGTTTCTATAAAGAGAGAGACGGCCACAAGACTGCACTGTTCTCCGTCTTCGCTCACACTACACACCAACAGGACCTTGACCATCCAGTTTCTTGATCTCTTCCACCGCACTCTCCAGGAAGGGAATGGCTACCAAGCGTCGCCATGGCGGTGATTCGCCGCCACGGAGGAACGTCGAGGACGAACAAGTAAGTTTATATGCTGCTTCACCGTCTTCTTTTCCTGCTACCTTATGACGCACTCGCTTTCTTGCTTAGACGGCTGCCGGCTTTGCTTGCTTCGTGTATTCGGCCCAGTGCTTATTTCATCGTAGAGCAACAAAGGGTATTCTTGAATCGATTTAGAACAGGTGCGTTTGCATATACATGACTGATTGTAGACAATTTAGCTGACTATTGTAATCTAATTACAGTTTCATGGACGGCCGGCTTTACCGGTGTGGTTTACTGTAGGATTTCCTAAATATACAATCATGTAATTGTCAAACCCATCAGCGGCGCCCGCATATTAAATTTCTATGTCAGATTTCTCACGGTTCTCCGCCTAATTTGTTTCTTCCCGTATACACATCAACTAATTCCCGCATCAGAGAATATAGCTATAATTTAGTCAAATACTGTTGTTACGTATCCCACGACAGTTATACGTGCTCTTGTACTATGATCCTCGACGATTTAGGCATAGTGGCTGATTACCTCTGAAAATTCTATTATGTAAGGAAGTACCAGCCACAGTTTCAGTTTGCTAACACCAAATGGTCTTACTCTATGATGCAGTATGATGCTGCCCACGATGGACACGAACCGCCTCGTCTATTTGACTTTTTGGGTCCGGCTTCATCGACTTGCTCGGCCAGCCTCATGACCGTCGAAGAAACGCAGACGGAGGAGCACGTCTGTGCCTTTCCCCAGAAGGAAAGGGTCATTCCCACCCTCCAGCAGCTGTTTAACGTTTCTGGCTTGCAGGAATCAGCTTGCAGGAATCAGGCAAAAGCGATTACGGGAGGGCCGGCGGCCAGCCCTCGCGCAAAGGCGACCACGACGGCTGCGGCGGCCAGCCCTCCGCACAGGCGACCGCGACGGCTGCGGCGGCCAGTCCTCGCGCACAGGCGACCCCGGGCAGTGCGGCGGCGGATTCCCCGGAGAGGTTGCAGTCAGCTGCCCTATCGGCCAGCCCCCACACAAGGGCGAGATCTGCCGCCTCGCATGCAGTGGCGTGGTCCGCCGCTCCGGCGAGCGCTCATGCTGCGAAGATACAACCAGGCACCGCAGTGGTACAGGGCCCCTCAGGGACACCGGCCAACGTTTCGGCGGCGAAGAATGCCAGCAAGCCTACGACTGAAATTCCGGCGGCGAATACTGCTGCATACACCGAGCCTGACCATCCAGCTGCATCTGCAGTAGCCACCGCCGCCGATGAAACGGCGTCCCTTGATGCACCCATACAGACACCAGCTACGGAGGTTCAGTTGTCCTCCCCATCTTCATCAAGAATACAGTCAAATATGGAATCAGATAGTGTAGAAGAAGGAGAATCCGGTGCAGCTCCAGTCAACACAGAAACCAACGGTGAAGAAAATGAAATTGAAAAATCTGACGCCGAATCGCGGTATTGGATTCCCTCTCGTGTGACTCACCTAGAGTTGCAGCAACTGGAAGACGAAGGACTGTTACCGCCCAAGGAAATTAGCCGGTGGAGATCTGCAGAAGGCCATACTGTTCCAACGCCAGAGAACGGTGAACGGGTAATGCTCGTGTCTCATGTCATTCGTGGCCTCTGATTTCCACCTTCTACATTTTGCTTAGAAGTGCTCGACCACTACGGTCTACAGCCACATAACTTGACTCCGAATAGCCTACTATATGTTGCCGGCTTTCAGGCACTCTTTGAAGGATACTTAGGTATATTACCTAGGCTAGATTTCTTTAAATACTGCTTCCACATCAGGCGGCAAACAGTGGGCAAAGATAAAAGGCTAGCAGTATGTGGAACAGTGAGTTTCAACCTTCGTAGAAAGAGAGGGTGGTATCCCAAAGTTCCTAAGATAGAATCTGTAAAAGGGTGGACCGGTACATACTTCTACTGCAGAGATATCTCTATCCCTGGACGACCCAACAGCATTCCGGCTTTCAGAAATATCACAGGTATCGAAAAAATAAGCTGGACAGAAGATGCGGTAAAAGTTCTTCCCAAAGAACTAAGCGACATTAAAACAAGGATAGAAAAAATGACATCTGGCAGTCCCAGGCTCACCGGGGTGGACACTATACTCTGCTGGGTTCAACGAAGAATCCAGCCACTAAGATACAACCCTAAGTTGATGTGTCTGTATACTGGTGAGGAAACAGATCCTCTTCGTATTGGAAAGGATTTGCAGCCAAACGATGTTGCCTGTCGTTTAAATCAACTGGTGATGGACCGCACCCAGTACACTGAGTCTTTTCCTATGCCCTCTACTGCCAACCAGACCAAAAAGGTAAATTAGAGCAGATCCTGGTACAACATATCATGTTTTAGTTGTGGTTACAACGTTCTGTCGATGTTTTCTTTTCATTCAGACGTCTTCGCCAGCTGATACAGATCTGGTCCTCTCAGAGACTGTTGCTAGCATATCGAGGAAACGCAAGGTATCTGCTGGTTCAGTGATAACTGCCGAACTAAAAAAGAGAAAAAAACTATCGCTGTCGACAAATACCAGTGAACTTCAGGCTGGTGGTACATCTAGCCCCAGATTTACAGTCAACAAGAAAAAGTAAGATCTGCACACACATGACTGTTTACTGTAATGTAGCCTCTGTATTTATTTTTCTCATGCACAAGGACGAACTTACATTATACTTCTGTTATGCTAACACTTTCTTGGATTCTTAATATTAGGTTCAAGCCAGCCACAGTGCTGCAGAAAGAGGCAACTCTCACGAAGTTTAGCCAAAAGTGCTCCACTGTTCAGCCGGCTATTCAAGAAGAGCCATGTATTACAGCCACAAAGACCGCATCTATTGGTAATGAAAAGGCAGAGCTCATTGCTGATGCACAGGACAAAGACGTGCCCAACAAAATAGGAGTTGATAGAGACATTGTCATAGGATCCGTGGAGGATAAGATAGCCTCTCCGCTTAAACAGCCGACTGTCAAGCAAGAAGCTTTCGATGATCAAGGCTACATACTGCCGTCTTTCCAAGATCAATTTGTACGCCTACCTGCACCGCTGCAGCCTCCTGCCCTCAAAGAAAGCGAGCATAAATGGGAAGACGGCGAGATCACTTGTCCTGCTTTCGGAATGGACCAAGCGGTGAACAGCACGGAAGAAAGTTTTATGAACCACTATAGGCACTTTCAGCTCGGCATTTCTACTATACGACAGCAAATACAGGTATAATGTTCCTTAGTCGTCCACATATCTATCGATAAAAACAGAAAAAAATGACTGTCACAGAACTGTGGCAGTAACTTATTATTTAGTTCATTGTCCACACGTATGTTTGGTCAATTTACTTTTCCAAACAGAAATATAGAGGGATACTGTTTTCTCATATTATTATATGGACAGTTTTCAGAAACGGTAAATCAAGAACTGTTTGCTTCTTTGGCTGAAAAGAAAAAGCATATTCAGCATTTGGAGGGCATTCTAAAGGAAAAGGATGACGCATTTGTCCGCCTTTCTATCAGCCGTCAAAAAGAGACCGGCAAGTCATTTTTTCGATTACTAAGACATGCAAGCATTCCAATAATATTTTATTATCTACATAACAAACTGTCTGCTTGCAGAACTTTTGGAGAAGGCAGACTGTCATCGAAACAGCCGGAAATATTGAGCAACTGCGTTCCGAAAATTTGCGTCTCAAAAAAGTAAACAAAGAGGCATTAGAAAAACTTGACGCTTGCAAAAAAGCTAAAGCCGACAACGAGGCTATCGCTACGGAGCAAGCAAACAGGAACACGGAACTAATCAGAGATCTACACAATCAGTTGAAGCAAAGAACGGATGAGATAGCAGCAATCGATGACCGTCTGTTAGGTACATTCCACATTCAACATCGTCTTTATTGATTTAGCAAACTGTTTTACTAATCTGTTCTTTCTCAGTTCCCACGGTCTTAGGAGAAAACTGTAGCTCCGAAACAAGACTGCAAAAGATCTGCGCCCTTGACAACACTCTCAACGCGCTTGCTATTGCCGGGAAGGCATTGATCACCACGGTTGCTCCCTCTCACGTCCACAAAATAGCAAGTATAAGTGATTTTCCAGCAGTATTTAACGATAGCGCGGCTGAGCATGAAGAACGGCTACGTTCGGCTGCCCGAGGTGGTGCACAGTTTACACTAGGTGCTGTGATAGCTCATTATCCAGAGGCAGACGCTGGGCGAATTGCAGCTGGCTTTCCCTTATTCCACCGTGATGGCACCGTGGTGAAAGAAGACGAGATCCTGGACTCTGTTTCCGGGTACGCCAGCAAGCTCGCCAAGGCAGTATCTATCCATTCAGTATTTCCAGAAACCCCGTGCCCTCCTACGCCAGAGCACCTCTACGAAGAGGAAGCAGGATCGCAGGACAACGAAAAAGACACGCATGAACAAGCAGCCTCCCAGTGATGTAGCAAATAGTCCTTCTCTTGCGGTACTATGGACACTGTATATAACATGTCTAGATGGTGCCTGTACTGCAAATCTGTGAACTCAACCCGTCGTCCATCTAAGTTTAGTTCTATGGTAACCTTTGTTATACTGGCTATTTTATGGTAACCCTTATTATATTGACTATTAGATCCTATACCTCTACTCTGTTAACCAATAAACCACGACCTGTGTGTGTCCGATGCGAGCGTGTGTTCAAGGTTGAGCCGGTCTACCGCTTGCCGCGTACGTCGCGTCGCGGGTCGTGGGCGCGGCCAGAGAGTGCGGATCAAGCAGCTGAGTGTGGCGTGCATGTAGGTCGTGCGATCGTGCTGGTAGTGGCTAGCTTAGTGGGCGCGTGCGTGGGTGTGTGGGCACTGTGTCGCCGACGGCTATAAAGCCAGGCATGATCAGAATCTGTAACACATCAAGTTGCCGAAATGTAACCACTGTCAATAGAGATGAAGACTCGGGCGGCGGCGCTTGTCGCCGGCCGGAAATCTCCTTGTGTCCTGTGTCTCCTTCCTTCCACCTCCGTTCGTGAGTGCAGAGGGAGAGCTAGCTAGGGTTGCCCTGTGTGGCAACAACATACTCCACGTACATAAAAAACAATCAATAGAATTCTATGGCACCAACCAGAAGAAACGATAGTGTCTTTACGAGTAGAATACACCACCACAGGCGCGCACTTGGGGTTCTTTACATACCGTTTCATGGTACTTAACCAGCAATGGCATGGATTCAACATGTTGTACAATCTCGCCATCCGACAAGCCGTTATAGTATTCTATAACAAGAAAGAGAGAGACGAGACCACACCTGCCATGCCGATAAGATGAGCTGTAGTCCTCATAGGTTTGCCTACACACGTCAGACATGCAAGGTTCCATGAAGGACACGCGTAGGAAATTTAGAACCAAACCTGCCTGTAGTGGATCTATAAAATGCGCCACAGGTACTGGTAGGCACACAGCCTAAGTAAGCAAACATCATGTTTCCTTCCAATGCCATCGATGAACCACTGAATGAGAGCCAGGAGGATACTGCTACATTTCCTTCTGATAGTTGCCCTGGGTTTTGTGGATCTAAGTGTGAGCAAATGGAGCTTGATATGTCTCCTTGCGATGACACCCACAAACCTCTGAGCAATTACTTTGATTCCAACAAGCTGAAGGTACAGTTACATGCTCTTTAAATAGTATGTAAGCATTTATTTGATTAGCGTGGTATTATCTCATGAAGCACAAGTATAAAATGCCGATCGATGAGGGAGAGTCAAGCAGAACACACGTGCTCTCTTCTTTGCAAGATATGGACCAGCCAGTAAAGCAGGAAAGACTCAGTGTGTTTCCTTCTGATGGCACCGATAGATTTCTAAACGACCACTGTGGTATAACTGGACAAAAGGTATGGTTAGGTTTTCTTTGAGTTGAAGTTCTCGGATGACATTAAAATATTTATTTTAGAACGTCTATATGTCTCCATATATAAAATGAGCTGATGGTACAGACAAGTGATGGAGAATCAGATAGGCGCCAGCAGGTTTCTTCCCCAGGAGACATCAATCAGTATTCAGTCCATATGCCGATCATCATATGTACCCATACGACCAGACGTGAGTGCTTTTGATATTTAAGAAATTGCAGCTTCCTGGTTTTACAATATATTGCACGCACTGACATGCGTCAAATCAGATCTCGTATATACTCCCTCTGTTTCACAATATAAGATCTTCTAACTACCTCACATGCTGGCTAGGTGCAAAACCAAATGAGTGTACATACACACTAAAATATGTCCACATACATCTAAATAAATGTGAATGTAGACAAAAGCGAAAACATATTATATTTAGAAACGGAGGGAGTAGCTGACATGAAATATTTTTCGTTCGTGGATGTCGCCAATTAAGTAGCTTTTTACGTGCAGGGTACAGTTGATATCCACGCGTCCATGGATTTACTAACCGCTGCCTATATGGAAGGTTTTACTGTACACCCGGCGGAGTCGATACAGGGGGCCGAAGGACGGATGAAGATAGGTATGCCAGGACGTCAAGATCGTTTCCCATCGCAGCATATCATCTACGGAGAAGCACACGATGATTCAACATAAGCACTAGATAATGTATCAGCTGAGGCGTTACTGTATCTTTCATCTTACGAGTACACGCAAATTAACTGTGCGAAAGAAATACAAGGGCTCAATAAGAAAACGACCACACGGTGCAAGTGTGCTTCGAAGAACAAGCAGTAGAACTAATATATAGATGCAAGAAGGTTAAGTATCACTGCTGTCCACGTTTCTGTCTATTAAAAATATCAGATAATAAAATTATGCTGAACTTGCCCTTTTGAGGTGAAGCGGTGCATGCTATGTAATATCCGCTGAGGTCAAATCAGCAAGCTTCTTTCTAAGGGTTTTTTTTTTCGGCTATCGTTTCTTCTCCTTTTGCTGTCTCTGTTTCTTATTTTTCTCAGTGCAATCACTGTAACCTGTGCACACAATGTCATCTAATAATAACGATGATGCTTTGGCCCAAAAAATACACTGCCACGGTCACGTAAACAACATGGAAAAGTATGCCAGTCAAATAAGGTCCATGAGAGACCTCCTGATCTACAGTAGCGTCTGTAGATGCAGCAAGTAACTTGTAGATTAATTTTTCTTACACTCCCATATGTGCCGTTGGAATACTACCTATATGAAAGACGGAGGATATCGCGGCCTGAGAGCGCGCGAGCCACTGTAGCTAAAAGACGGAGGATATCGCGGCCTGAGAGCGCGCGAGCCACTGTAGCTTAGCTACAGTGGTACTGTAGAAAATCTACAGTATTGGTGGGCCCCACACGTAAGCCTCACATCGCCGACGGTTTTACCCGGCCGTCCTCCGCAAAGAGCGAAACAAACCCGCAGTACACGTTTTCGCGAGGCGAAGGACTAAGATGCGATTATGGAAAAACAGGAGGACTGTTTTGCAAAAACGTCATCACTTTCCCCTTCCTCCTCCTTCCCTCTCGTGCGGCCGGAACTCGCCGCCGCCGCCGCCACCCAGCGCCGCCGCCTCGCGCTTCCCCGGACGAATCGAAGAACGCGATGGCCTCCGCCGCAGCCTCCCCTACTTTCTCGCCGCGGATCGGCAGCCGGGACGGCGCCACCGCGACGGAATCGCCGCCGCCATCCCTTCTGTCCGCCGCTACACCTCATCGTCGTCGGCGCCATTCCGGCGACCAAAACGCGGCGGCGCCGCCGCGTCCGGACTCCGCGCGTCCGCGCGCATCCGAGGCGCCCAGCCAGCCGTCCCAGCTCGCGCCGGCGCGACGGCGCCGTGCTCGGCAGAGCCGCCGTGGCTGAGGCCAGCCCCCGCTGACGTCATGCCAACGTCGCGGTGGGCCCCACCTGCCAGCGTTTTCCACTTTTTCTTCCAAAAAAAAATCCAGGCGTTTTTTACATTAAAAAAATGACAAGTGGGTCCCCACTGTCAGTTTTTTCAGAAAAATTACAACAAAAAATACAGAAAATTGGAAATTTCATATCTTCCAATCCATATTTCAGAAAAATACAAACGATATACCAAAATTTACATAAAAATGAAACCTTCGAAACTAACACATTTCCATGCATAACTAAACAACTTCATATAATTTAAATTACACAAACTAAAAATAAACTTTTTATATTAATTATACATCTTACTACCTATATAAAAGACCAACGATTTCGCGAGCTCACAGCGCTCCGGTCACTGTAACTACTGTAGATTTTCTACAGTACTACAGTGTTTTGATACACACCACCGCTTTCCGATCGGACGATCCACAGAACACCTCCGTGCCTCTTTTGCAAAAAAAACCCCACAAAACCGGAAAACAACCCGCAGTCCACGAAAACCGCGAAACGAGGGACCAATTAAAAAATATCGGAAAGACCAGGGATCTCCATGCAAAACGTGCACAGACACCCCCTCGCTCTTTCTCTCTCCGCGCGCGACAGCGGATCGCCGGCGCCGCCGACGCACCTCGCCGCTGGTACGTCCCTCCCCGGTCGAATCGGAGGCCGCGACGACCTCCACCGTCACTTCCCCTACGTCCTCGCCGGATATCGGCGGCCGGGACGGCGCACGCACGCCGGGATCGACGCCGCCGCGCCCGGCTCCCTCGGCCACGTCTGTGTGCCACCGTGCGCCACCGGCGACGCGCCGGCGACCTAGGAGTGGCGGCGCCGCCGTTCCGGGGTAGCTCGCGTCCGTGCGCGTCGAAAGCGCCCAGGCGCGCTTCCCGCCTCGCCGTCGCGCGGCGCCGAAGACGACGACGCCGCCGCGGCGGATCCGCCCCAGGGTGACGTCACCCTTCCGTCACGTCGCGGGTGGGCTGGCCAGGCGGGCTGGTTCGTGGGCTGGGCCGCCTGCTGCGTGGCTGCCTCAGTTTTTTTTCCTTTCTTTTTTTCCCCTATTTTTCTTTTCCTGATTTTCTTATTTAAAAACTTTTGTAATTTCTTGTGTCCATCCAAAATGACTACAGAAAAAATGCTTAGAATAGCAAATAAAAAACTTGAATTTTCCCTATCGGCCAATATTTGGATAAGTTTGTGGAAAAAAAGAACAAACATACTCGACAATTTAAATCCAAATTTGAAATTTAAACCTCCACAAAAAAAAACTCTTTGAAGCCCGATTATTTTAGACCCGTGACATGTCATAAAAATACCACAAATGTGAACATTACGAAATATTTGCCGCCGCGGCGGATCCGCCCCAGGGTGACGTCACCCTTCCGTCACGTCGCGGGTGGGCTAGCCAGGCGGGCTGGTTCGTGGGCTGGGCCGCCTGCTGCGTGGCTGCCTCAGTTTTTTTTCCTTTCTTTTTTTTCCCCTATTTTTCTTTTCCTGATTTTCTTATTTAAAAACTTTTGTAATTTCTTGTGTCCATCCAAAATGACTACAGAAAAAATGCTTAGAATAGCAAATAAAAAACTTGAATTTTCCCTATCGGCCAATATTTGGATAAGTTTGTGGAAAAAAAGAACAAACATACTCGACAATTTAAATCCAAATTTGAAATTTAAACCTCCACAAAAAAAAAACTCTTTGAAGCCCGATTATTTTAGACCGTGACATGTCATAAAAATACCACAAATGTGAACATTACGAAATATTTGTTTAAAAAAATTCCGAACCATTATAATCGAATTACAAATCAAAATCTAAAATATAACATGCTTCACAAAATTTATAACACTTTACACATATATTTTTTTACGATATTTCAACAATTTTGCACAACTACTAAATGCTGAAATTACTATTTATGGAATATGACCAAATTCAACAAAAAAATGATAAGCATTTATATGCCTCCAGGCGCGCCGTGTCGGCGCGCGGAAATTCAACTAGTACCAAGTTGAGAACCATACTGAATACACTCATCATCCTTCATGGAAATGATTATTAGGAAACTAATGTAATGTGCTTTTTAAATCAATTCAACATAATCAATATATGGCAACTTGATCACATGACCTCTCATGTACTAATACCTATAACTGACCTTTCAATATAATATTGTTCAGGCAATAGGAAATTCGCAATCCATCTCACCGAGCATTTTTAAGAGGAAGCAGATGGAAAGTAAACTAAAATATGTGTTACTTTAATAGCCGCATAACACATCCGGAAACACTGTAAACATCAACAAAAAGCTTTACCATAGAGTGGCCAGGGTTGCAACACTGAAGCCATAGCTCAAATTATTAAATATTGACTTCAAGCTTCAGTGGTAGAGAAACATTGGGCATGCATCTCTCACAAGCAAGTACCCCAAAATCCATGTGTTTACCCAAGTATACCATGGACACGCCACAAATTAAAATAAGGCCACCCGAGGCTAGCCCTAGGTAGTATTTTTATAGAAGAAGAGCTCATTTGTGAGAAAATCTGGAAATTCGTCCCCGATGAGGATCGAACTCTGGATGTTGAGTACGCTCAGCCATACTCCAACCACTGGGCCTCTGCCCGTTCTCGACACGCCACAAATTGAGGACTAACTGGAATGCAAGACCCCTGACCTGGGAGAGAGTGTTGGGACAACAGGAGATTGGTTATGATGGACTCCTAGTTTAGAAGAGGTTCATGTGGATCTTGTACAGGGCTTGGGCCCTCTCCACAACAGCCCGACTTCGTTTCCGCATTTGGTTTTATTGTTTTAATTTTTTTTGAAACCGAAGGCAAAAACTTTGCCTTATCCATTTATTAAGCAAGAAGGTATCCGGTTTATTATGGAAGAAACCGGGCGAAAACCATACAACAACACAACCCACAGTAACAACACAACCTTGAGAACAACAACAGCCAAGCTCCAAACACCACTCCGCAAAGAACCGGTCAACCATCCACCCCTGCCGGAGAGAAGAAGCCATAACTGCTATGGGAGGAGCAGACTAATTTGACCTGGTACATACAACTTCAATCATAACTGAAAGTATCATGGAATTCCATTGCATTTTTAACTTTTCATGCCGATGGATATAATTAGCATACAATGAGGAATTTAAAACAATGGAAATTATTTGTATAAGCGTAGTTTGAAACATTGTAAGCTGGACATATAATATGAAGGAAATAGCTGAGGTATTGGAAAAACTCACATGGGCTGAAGCCATTGTAAATATTGAGATAAGGAATTCTACAGCCAATAAAATCTGACCAAACTCGAAGAACCAACGGAATGAAAACTCCAGAACCAGGATGAACAGAACCTGCGTAAAATGGATTTCGGATGTTAGAGACGGTCACAATTCATATGATAAGAAAATGGTGATTTGGCAGGACAGATAATCAACCTAGCAGCACAACCTAGCAGCACGACCATGGACCTGGAAGTTTTGCTACACTGGAAGTGGTATGGAGAGGATTGAGAAAACAGATTTTATAGGACAGGAGAGGTACTGTAGTAACGTACTGTAATCACTCGCCACCGACGATTTGGGACTCAGCTTCAGTGCTACAAGTCACCGAGAGACTTGCGTCAATCTCGTCCCTCCGTTTTAGATCCAACGAACGAGATTCACCCAAATCTGAATCTCAAAAATAAAACAATTCAGAACAAATCGAAAAAATTCCAGTAAATCATAATTGTTTTGCTAACTATTCCGTGAAAATATTGTCCGATTTGGACCAATGGTTTGCGAATACATAGCTTTTTGAGATTAGAACATAAAAACGCTATTTATACGCAAACCATCACTCGAAATAGATTGAAACTTTCAGAGAATACAAAACGAAGCATTTATAATTTACTGGATTTTTTTCAATTTTTTCTGAATTATTTTATTTTTGAGATTCAGATCTGGGTGATTTTCGTTCGTTGGATCTAAAACGGAGGGACGATATTGACGCAAGTCTCTCGGTGACTTGTAGTGCACAAGTCACTGAAGCTGAGTCCGACGATTTGCCCATGATGGCTACCATTAGGGGAGCTGCAGGAACTGAAAATTAAAACGACCTTGGGGAGGGCATGACGAACATTCACGAGTGACACATCAGTTCATCACCATTAAAGATGAGGGAGGGACGCTGGATGCGATGGGAGCTGCTGACCTCTGCGATTTGGATCGGATCGACGCATGGGGTCGGACGCCCGGTCAGGTCGCGTGCGTCGGCGCCGCTGGGCGCATCGTCCCTGGTTCCGTCGCGGTGGATCGCTGGCCGTCGTCTGGTTCCTCTGCTCGCATCGCTCTGGTCGGTCGCTCGTGTGCGTTGACATCGAACAACATTTTTTTTTACACGGCAGGTAATTCTGAAAATGAAGACCGAATTGATGCTCAAAGCAGCGTCCCTCAGGGATAACTGACCCAATGTGAGATTGAAGGATAATCGAACGGCCAGAAAAGTGAGAAGAGGGAGATCAGGCAAAAATGCACAGAACGTGAGGGATGCGTGAGAATGCTTGACTCCCTAATTTGTGCTGCATTGATACTGCTACCTGACAAGGCATGAAGAAGCTAGTAGTGGCCTAGTGGTATGGGCTAGCAGCGCTAGCTGGTACTACTACAGAGTAGTCTCGTCAAACGACCGAAGACTCGCGTTTGACCATGGCACATCGCAGTATCCCACGCCCGTATCTCTCCTGCCTAGCAGACTAAGGCGTGACACTCGTCCTTATTTCTTGAAACTCCTCCACATCTACGGTCCTTAGAGGCGAACGGGGAGGCGATTCGGCTTTTCCCGGCGGCCACCGACGTATCTGGGGATTTCCCACCCTCCGCCGGCCGCTCCGGCGGCGGGAGGATGGGGAATCCCCAGATTTGCGCTCTGGCGTGTAGATAGGGGGCTTCGGGGCGGCGCGGCTGTGGCGGGGTGGTCGGCGCCGTCGTTTTGGAGCTCTGCAGCCTCCCCTCCTTGGTGTCGTCCTCGACGATGCTCCTGGGCTGCAGATGCGTCTCCAATCTGCCACTGCTCTCTCCGACGTCGGTGGCAGGCGGGTGACGGGTGTACAGGAGGCCGGTGGAGGAGGTGCGAGGCGGCTGCTGTGTGGGAGTGTGGTGTGCAGGTGGTGGATCTGGCCACCTCCGGTGAAGTGGTGAGGCGCTGGCCCCAGATCCGACGCGGAAGGTGCTTGGGGCGTGTCCCCGGCCGACGGTCGATCTCCGCCTTCAGATCCAGCTCGTCGGAGCTGGTGGATGTTGTGGCTCTTCAACGCCTTCGGGCTAGGAGCTCTTCCGCTCCATGGTGCTGGGCTCCGGGCGGATGCTTCCTTCGTCGTCTCCAGCGGTGGAGGTTGCGCGTGCTGGAGTTCATCGAGGTTGAAGACGGCGTAGTGCAGCAGTGCTGCCCTCTGTATTCTCCTTGCTTTTTCTTTGCTTGTATCTGGCCTTGTATTACTTTCCTCTACGTATGAATACAAGTATGAAAATAAAAAAAATAAAAAAAAGCAGACTAATGCGTGGCTTAGTGGTGGGGAGAGGCTGATGCCTTCTCACCCACCCGAGTTTAAGTCTTCATGCTTGCAATTTCGATGTTGGTGCACCCTTCTTTATCGAAAAACCACGTGGTTCTCCTATGTAGGAATCATTTTTTTTATCTCTCCTGCCCAGGTTGCGTATCTTAATTTTCTGTCCGTTTCCGTTCGTCGTCTATCCTAGGCTCCGGGCGCTAGCACAGGCAGGCACTCGTCATGATTGCATGAACCATGCAAAGTCATCTCATGCATTCGCTCGAACCAGCGGAGAGGGTTTTCTGAGTCAAACCGTGCCATGCTGTCGTGCCATGCTATGTAGGAGTATGTATGTGTTCTTAGAGCATCTCCAACAGCATTTGTAAAATGGATTTGTAAAAACTGCATATAGCAAGAGGAGAGAGAAGGTATACAAAGCCAAATCAATTTGTGCTTTCGCAGCCTTTGTATAACTGGATTTGTAAATCTTGTGTGTATCACAATGACATGTGGGGTCGTTTTGTCAGCCATCAAAATCCTAGCACAAACTCACACTAGAATACGTACATGTATGTGTATACTAGCACAAACTCGTACTTAACAATACACACATACACGTACACACGCACATACGTGAATACACGTACACACACGTAACACAATTGCACACACGCACACTCGTACACGTACACTAGCCCACACGCGTACACATCACACATACACGCACACACGCTGCAGTGCAGCACACACGCACACACCCAGCACACACAAGCACGCACACACGCTGCAGTGCAGCACACACGCACACACCCAGCACACACAAGCACGCATGGGTCCACTAGTCATTGAGACAAAAAAATGAAGGGGACCACTTTTGGGAGGCTTTGTAAAAATTTAGCAAGTCACCTTTGGATTTGCATATATGCAATGTGGGAGGGAAGATTTAGCAAGCTTTGTAAAAATTTCTGGTGGGGGACCACTTATACAAAGGCTGCTGGAGATGGTTTTTTGGGCAAGATTTGTAAAATACAAATTATGTGCAATTATACAAAGGCTGTTGGAGATGCTCTTATTCCAAACTCAGCTCACCCTCGGCTTTTATTCCCTGCTCCAATCCATGGCAGATTACGATTTGAACAAGCCGGAACGTACGAGCTAGAAGACTTCGATGGTCCAGCGTGTGATCTGAAACCAGGGGCGGCGCCAGCAGGGGGGCGAGGTGGGGCGGCCGCCCCCCCTCAACTTTTGGTAATTTTTTCATAGATACGTATTCAGTACGTATAGATACGTGAAAGGGAGGGAAAAAAAAAGAAAAACAGCCAGAACGAGCACGCATCGAGCAAGCACGTCTCGGTCGCACTCACATGCATCGGTCCACTCGATCCCCAATTCCAACTCCCTCTGCCCCGCGTCTCCCTCCGCCCCGCGTCTCGATCCGCCGCCGGCCGCCCTTCGTCGCCCGCCCTGGAGCCGCTGCCGCCGGCCGCCCTGGAGCCCTGCCTGCCTGGAGGTTCGTCGTCCCTCTGGAGCCGCCCGTGGACAGCTGCCCGTGGAGCCCTGCCTGGAGCCGCCCCTGGAGCCCTGCGTGGAGCCGCCCGTCGTCGCCCGCCCTGGAGCCGCTGCCGCCGGCCGCCCCTGGAGCCCTGCCTGGAGGTTCGTCTCGATCCGCCGCCGTTCGCAGGTTCGTCGTCCTTGGCCGGCAGTTATTCCCCAATTCCAGGAGAAGATAATAAATAGGGTCAGTACAAGTTCAAACACATCAGATAAATATCAATAATGTAATCCAGCACTCCCGCTTTTATGCATTATATGTGTTTTCTGAAAGCAAAAGGAAAGTAGTTTTTGGCATGTGCATCTGGTTCGATTCCTTCATTTTCGGTACGAAAAAAAGGTGGCACTCAAGGGGTTGGGAAAAATGGCAATTAATATGAGGACATTGTTATATCCTAATTGATTTTGCTGCTTATATGTACCTTTTTAGTTTGACATGGACGGAGATGAGGAGCTGGATTGGGAAGCTATTTCAGCACAGATGGATGCCGGAGATGAGGAGCCGGATTGGGAAGCTATTGGAGCACGGTTGAATGCATTCGACTTGGAGGATGCAGAGGAAGTTGCAGCGCTGGCAGCGGCAAGGGCAGGAGTTGTAACATCATCTCGAAACTGCAGGCGGAGGCGTGACGACACGAACGACCAACATCGACAGGGACAAGAAGAGCAGGTTCTTTCTCCCTCTTTTCAGATTTCAGTTTTGATGTCTATTGTTGTAGCAAAATACTTGAATTTTGATGTCTACTTGTATTACAGGAAACTCCAGAAGCTATTGTTCATGAAGTTTTTGATCTATCAAATGTTGTTGCTGATCCTGCACTTCGAAGACCAATTGAAGAATTTGGTACTCAAGAAATAAGGGATAAAATGAGAAGGGCATATTTATCGAGAGGTCCGAGTCGATTGATTGGCCAAACAACTAGAGAGTGGGGAAATCTTGTCGGGAAGAGGCCAACATCAAGAGACAAGTTTAGCAAGACCCGGTGATACCCGTTGGGGGTCACACCACAGAACACTAATCCGGATGCATCATATGTGGGATTCTGTGATTGAAGTGCTACATGGTATTTCTCTTGATGGAGGAGATCCCGAAGAAAGAGGTTTGGCTTCTGGTTATATGTCCTACATGGAAACTTTTGAATATGTTATAATCTTGCATTTGATGGTTCGAGTGCTTGGTATAACAAATGAGTTGTCACACGCATTGCAAGCCAAAGATCAAAACATAGTTTGTGCTATGCATATGATTGTATCAGTGAAAAGGTTATTGCAAAATCTGAGAGATCATGGATGGGAGCCTCTCTTGTTGGCTGCTACTAAGTTTTGTGATGGAAGAAATATTATAGTGCCCAACATGACTGACAACATTCCAGCTAGGGGTTATCCAAGGATCTCACGCAAGGTGGTTACTTGCCTCCATTATTACAAAATAGAAATCTTTAACGAGGTGCTTGATAGAAACATGGTTGAGATGAATAATAGATTTTCTGAAACATCTACACGCCTATTGATCTGCACCGTATGCCTTGATCCTAGAGACTCATTTAGCAACTTTGATCATGAGAAGCTAATTGAACTTGCCAATATTTACTCCGTGGATTTCTCTTCACATGATTGCTATGTCTTGGTTGACCAACTCAACATATATATTGATATGATGAAGAGTAGTCCTGATTTCTTATCATGTGATACTCTGGGTGATCTTTCTCTCAAGTTGGTTCAAACTAGACACCATTTGATCTTTCCATTGGTCTACCGGCTCATCACACTTGCTTTGACATTGCCGGTTGCAACGGCATCAGTTGAGAGGTTTTTCTCTTCCATGAAGATTGTAAATACAAATCTTCGAAACAAGATTGGTGATGATTGGTTCGGTGATTTGATGATTTGCTATTCTGAGAAAGAAATATTTCAAAAAATTGATGACAAGAAGATTATGCTACGTTTTCATGCCTTAGGGAATCGTCGAGGTCATCTACCTCGGAAGTTTCATCTTGCTAGCACAACTACAACTTAATGGTATGACACTATCCTATGTTAGTATGTTACTAGTTTTTAAGTTGTTTTTAGGTTACTTTTATGTCATTGTTAGTTGTACTTGATGAGTTATGAAACTGAATATGTTTGAACCTTTTTTGTGTTGAATACACTTGCTTTTGCCTAAATTTTGTGAGCTTTAATATTGTGAGGATTCGACTTATTTACATTGTTCCTTCCATACAATTGGGGATTACATGTGTTGTCAAAAAAAATCGTAGGTGGCACACCTTTTACTGTTCGCACCCCTCGTCTCAATTCCTGGCTCCGCCACTGTCTGAAATAGTGTGATTTCATTTGGAAGGAAAGAGGAGAGCGATGAAGGTGAACTTCTTATCATCCAAGCCAGTTCTATTGTTTTTGTTTCAGCTGGAAGACTTTGAATTTTGACTTCAGGTTTTTCTTCAGCGGACACGGCCAGCCAAGTCCATTCAGCAGAGAGGGCTCGGATATTGCACTTGCAGTCCGGCTGCGAGTTCGGTTAATATGGTTAATTCGGTTCGGTTTATACAGTTTTTTATTTATACGGTTTCAATACTTCGGTAAATACGGTTTTGTACGAGAATACGGTTCAGTTTCGGTAATAACCATTTAATTTCGGTTCGGTTTCGGTAATAACCAAATTAACCTAAGTTGACGCGAATTTTAAAATGACAATTTCTTTTTGTGGTCATATATTACAAAATAACAGAATAGACTATAAAATTAATAGGCATATGATCCAAAGTAACCAAATAACCCATAAAGTTAATAAAAGTCTATACAAGTAGCAAATCACATGCTACAAGTAACCCGTAAAGTTAATAAAATTCAATAAACATAGCAAATTAATAAAAGTTAATAGGCATTTCGGTTTTTTGGTTAACCATTCGGCTTTCGATTATTAACCGTATTAACCGCAAGACATATGGTTAGCTATTTTACTAACCGTAGACTTAACCGGAAACCAAAATAACCACAATTTCGGTTCGGTTTCGGATTTTTCAGTTCGGTTTCTCGGTTTTCGGTTAACCGTGCGCAGCCTTAACCTGCAGTAGCTCCACTGAGCCCATTGGAAAAGCTTTCGCCAATGCAAATTGCGGCTCGCGCTCCACTATGTAGAACGGTCGGAGAAGCATGTTGGCAACTCCGGATGGCAATGGGTACCCGATACCCGCAAACCCGACGGGTACCCTCCTCAAATGGGGAGGGTTTCGTGTAGAAAAAACCCGTGGGGCTGCTTAGCGGGGGTAAATCAGACCCGCCGGGTCTAGCAGAGGCGGGTATGGGGGTGCCAAACTCATACCCTTTAACCCGCATACCCGACGACCCAACCTGTCAGTGACTAGAAAAAAATCCTAAGTTATTTTTCCTCTCAGCTTTCCATCCCACGACCCCACGCGGCCACTCCGCCTCATCCTCTCACGCACCAGCTCTCCATCCCCACCCCCATGACCAGCCCGCCCCTATCCTCTCACCTCTCAGCCATGGATCGATCTATCTCTCTGCTTCCACTTTTCCTGCCGCCGACCAAGCCCCCTCCCCCCCCCCCCGACAAAGCCAGGGCGCTCGCCGCCCTCTCCCTCCGCATCGCCGCGTACCTGCCCTTGACTTCGCCGCGTCGAGGGAGGGTGCAGCACCGTCGCGTCACGGCCTCACGGGGCCGGAGCAGCGCGGCCGCCGCGTGCAGGATGGAGGAGGAGGCGGAGGAGCTCGAGGGGAAGCAGCCTCGCGCCATTGCCTCTAGCGGCAACTGCATCGAGGACGCCGCCGCCACTCTGCCGGTCTGCCCCATGCGACTAAAAACCTAGATCGAGATTCGAGAATATCCTTGCCCCCTCCCAGTCTTCTCTCCATCCTGCACCTTCCTCCTTCCCCACCGTCACTTGAGCGCATGACGGCCGGAGGAGGCCGAGATGAGCGCGGCCGGAGGACGACGAGGACTTGCCGGGTACCCGGCGGGTCTCACAAACCCGGCGGGTGGCGGGTATGGTGGAGCTCCGGACCCGACGGCGGGTATGGGAGCGGGTGGCGAGGGCGGGAAGGAGGGTCGGGTGCGGATATGGGGGGCCAAACCTGGCCCCGAACCCGGCGGGTGCCATCCGGATTGGCAACCCGTCACCACATGCAAACAGCACCGCGGAGCTTCTAGGAACCGACATATTGCCAAAACCACCTAACCAAGAAAATTGTGTGTTGTGTGAGGATAAAAGATCGACAAAAATGAAACGGTAGAAATCGAACGAAATAGAACTAAAGAAGCACATTTGGTGACTTGCTTGATGATCCATATGTATTCTATGTTGATAAAAATAACTTAGTGGCCGCTCTTTTCAATTATTATAGATTATGAATAATGCCTTTGGCTAGTCATGAACTAAAATATTATGATGAGACACTACAAGTGAAATTAGTTCTTTTACGAACTACAATAATGAGGAATGTATGTCGAATTGTTTTCTTGACGCACTTAGAGCATCTCCACTCGCGGCGCCCAAAGGCCTTCCGGACGAGCCATTTGGGCGCCCTCCGAACATAATTTTTTTATAGGGTGTGCATGTTCCCACTCGGAGCCCCCAAATTGTGTCCGGATACTTTGTTTTTAGCAAAAAACAATTCCACAAACACCTAGTAGGCGGGGCGGTGGAGCTGGAGCACAAAGTTGACCGTGAGGCGACGCGAGCACCACCGTGCCATGCGGGTTCGAGCTCCTGGCCGACGAGCTGGGACATGCACCGCGAGCTGCTCCGGTGGACAGCGAGCGCGACCTGCTGCTTCTCGGCCATGGACGCCATGCTCATGGCTTGGGAGCGAGGCGTCTAGCCTCATTGGCTGGCGAGCTCCTGGCCGGCGAGCTAGGCGTCCACCACGGCAGGGCGTCGGACGTCCACTACGAGCACATGATTTAATCCCTGCTTCCCTCTGCGAATGGGCTTTTCTTTTACTTTTTATGTTGAGTCAGTTTTCCTACATCTTTCTATCTCCACAAGCAAACATTAGTGTCAACTTGGTACAACAATTGTTATATGCTAGCGTATTTGACTGATTATATTACTCTGTATTGACAATATACATGAGATAAATATGTTGAGGTTGAAGCAAATGCTGAAACTAAAATCTTCCTTTGTGTTGGGCAAATACCTTTTACTTTAAAATTATTGCTTTGTGAGTTAACTCTTATGCAAAACTTATGGATCCAATGTCTCCAAAGTACTATTCATGAAAAGTTTTGCTCATATGATTCAGTTGTTTACTCATTACTTATTTAGTAGCAAACAATAGACCATTGACTTGGATCACTTCATTCATTCACATGTGCTTTACACTATTATTTGATCAAGGTTGTGTGGTAGCATGTCATCGCAAAAATTATATTGTTTTATCGTTTACCTACTCGAGGACGAGTAGGAACTAAGCTTGGGGATGCTGGTACGTCTCAAACGTATTTATAATTTTTGATGTTCCATGTTGATATTATGCCTATTGTCACATGTTTTATATACAGTTCACATCATTTTTACACATTTCTCTTGGACTAACCTATTAACAAGATGCCACAGTGTCAGTTCCTGTTTTCTGCTGTTTTCCAGTTTCAGAAAAGCTAGTCGGGGAATATTCTCGGAATTGGACAAAAATCAACGGAGGTCTCTATTTCACCGACACGTCCACGGAGTCCAAAGGGGAGACGGAGAGGCGCCAGAGGGCGGCCACACCATCCCTCGGCATGCACCGAGGGGTGGTGTGGGCCCCTCGGTTGCCCTCCGACACCGCCCTTTCGCCTATTTATTCCTCCTGCCCCGAAAATCCTAAATACCTGAGCCATATTTCACGAAAAGTTCCAGAGCTCCGCCGCCACCAAAAACCCTAATTCGGGGGACAGAAGTCTCTGTTTCGGCACCTTGCCGAGACGGGGAAGTGCCCCCGGAGCCATCTTCATCACTGTTGTTGCCTCTCATGATGAGGAGGGAGTAGTTCTTCATCGAGGCTGAGGGCTGATGTCAGTAGCTATGTGGTTTATCTGTCTCTCATGGTGCGATCTATTTGTGATCATGAGCATTGTAATCTAGGTTGAACTCATAGATTTTTCCCCTCATTATGTTATGATTATGCTACTTAAGTGGTTTTATCAATGTAATCTCCGGAGTCACCTTTGTCCCACGGTGCGAAGGTGACAGTGCGCGTGCCGTGTGTGACTCTTTGGATTAAAGATTATGGGGATATTTACCATGAGTTGTTCTTTGTGTTGGGTGTCACTATAAAATTGTGGTGTTTGTTTAGTACTATTTTGGGGCGTTCATAGTGACAGCGCGGGGTGCCCTAGATGTGGAATACGGACTTTAAGGCGTGCTTTTATAGCCCTACGCAGTGGATTGGTGTTCGTTATCCAACGGGAGAATGGTTCGGAGTAGCATGCGAAGAGGAAGTATCTATGCGTTCAATTATGATTATTAATGTTGCGAGTGTCCACTTGTGAAAGTATGATCCCTAGGCCTTGTTTTCAAGCATTGAAACACCGTTTATACTCAGTTCTTCTGCATGTTCGCTCGCTGCCGTTTTTTTTCAGATTACAAATAACACTTGTAATCATCCATATCACTTGTATTTCACTATCTCTTTGCCTAACTAGTGCACCTACACACCTGACAAGTGTATTGGGTGTGTTGGGGATACAAGAGACTTTTTGTATCTTAATTGCAGGGTTGCTTGAGAGGGATATCTTTGACCTCTACCTCCCTGAGTTCGATAAACCTTTGGTTATTCACATAAGCGAAACTTGCTGTTGTTCTACAAACCTCTGCACTTGGATGCCCAACACTGTCTACAAGAATAGAAGCGTGCGTAGACATCAGGGAGAGAGGACAGCCCTGATGCAAACCCCGCTGAGGTATAATCACTTCGGTGAGGTCCTGATTAACTTTGACCCTATAGGACACCGTTGTCACACAGCTCATCACCAACTCCACCCATGCCATCGAGAAACCCAGCTTGAGCATCATGTTTTTCAGAAAAGACCATTCAACTCTGTCATAGGCCTTGCTCATGTCGAGTTTGACCGCAGCCAACCCGTCCCTACCACCCTTTCGTTTGTGCATGCAGTGGGTTATTTCATAGGCAATCAGAATGTTGTCAGTAATCAACCTCCCAGGAACGAAGGCACTTTGGCTAGCAGAGATCACCTCCGGCAGGACACACTTCGGCCTGCATGCAATAGTCTTGGCCACAATTTTGTAGATGACATTGCACAGGCTAATCGGCTTGAGATCCTTCAACTGGTCAGGGCTGTGGACCTTAGGAATCAGCACAATAATATTTTCATTCCAGCCAGCGGGGAGCTGCCCTCCATTCAACACCGCAATAACCTCCGCCTGCACCTTATCACCAACAAGCTCCCAAAACCTCTTGTAGAAGATAGCAGGCATACCATCAGGGCCTGGAGCCTTTAGGTCACCCATAGAATTTAGAGCTTCTTTTATTTCGTCCAAACAAAAAGTTCTTTGGAGGTTAGCATTCATCTCATCAGTCACCGAGCGAGGGACCATGTTCAACAGCTCATCCTGTTTCCCCCCTGCACAAGAAGAGAAAATACTCTTGTAATAGTGTAACAACTCATAGTTTGAGAACCTAAAAACCAGAGTAAAATTTTCACTTTTGTGTTGCATTGCATCATGGCATCCATTTTGAGTTACTAAATAACCCACTAATTGGTTTGGCATCATCATAAACAAAATGCCAAATTTACTACAACAAATTCCAACTTGATGAAAGCACTCAAACTTACAAAACACAATTACTTTGACATCTTATATTTGTCAAGGAAGTTTCAAGAGTTCAAACTTAATAGTTGGAGCTTGTTTAATTTTCTAAAGGAAAATTAATTGAAAATTAATAAAATTGCCATAAGCAACTCCCTATTTTAGTCCCCAAGCAAATGGACTCCAAATGCCATCAAATTTTTAGGAGTGCTTGCCAAGGGTGCAGGGAAGTTGCACAAAAATTCACATAATTTTTGGAAGTGTTTAAATGCCTCAAATAATTCAAAAACCGTGATGGGTATTTTAATCTAGTGCTGAAAAGGACCTTTTTGTAAATAAATAAATGCAGCCAGGGGCTTCTTTGCAAAATCATCTTCTCCTTCCTCTGTAGCGACCGAGCAACTGTCGCTCGCGCCGCACCACCGACGTGCCGCGCCGGCCCCCCTCCTCCTCTGCCCTGCGCTGCAAGGAGACAAGCACCACGAGGGCCTCGCTACTGCTCTCACTCCTGCCCCGATCTTCCACTGCTTCCTCTCCCTCTGCTTTTCCTCTCCATGGCCGCGGCACACCTCGAGCTCGCCGTGCTCGTCGCCGCCGATTGAAGAGCCCCCGAGTGAATCGAAGCAGACCTGCAGCTCCGCCGCGTCGCCAGCTCCTTCTCCGCCAGAGGAATCGAACAGAGATGCCCAGAATCGACCGCGCCATCCGCGATATCGCCGCTGCCGCACGAGCTCCGCCATGAGCGAATACGCCGCCGTCGCTGCATCCTCCGGCCTCAACGTCGCTCCGTCGACTTGAGGGTGAGCTCCCCGTGCCGTAGAACCTCGTCTCCCTTCCCCTTTCGCCGTAGCCTCGCCGTGCTCCGCGCCGTAGCCGCCGTCGCCGAAGTTCCTGTCGCCATAGTTCGTCGCCCGGTCGAGGAACCGGCAGAACCGGGCTGGAGGCCGGTTCCCTCGGGCCCATAGCCGTCCTCTCTGCCGGCCCAATCGGGCTGAGAGCCGGAGGGCTCTGTTACGAGGCCGGCCTGCTAACCGGCCAAACCGGGCTGGAGGCCGGTTGGACAGTTTTTCTTTTTCCCTCGCGATTCTTTTGTCGTTTCTCCCTTTGCTCATGATTCCCGCTACTCCCTCGCGCAATTAAGGACATCGAACTCCGATGATTCGACTATTTCATCTCTCTCTCGAATTCGTGTAATTAAAATATTATCGTTGTTAAAAATAACTTAATTAAAATCATAAGTTAAAAAGAGGAATTTATAAATATCATAACTTTTTATCGGGACCTCAGAAAATTGTGTGTGATATACCAAAATACTCAGAAAAATGTGAACTATCCAGAATCATCATCATCATGCATAATTGATCACAATTACAATAATGTACTTCTAGTAGCAGTAGAATCACTAAGTAAATGTGGGGTACCCTCTCTTCCCTAGTTAAAGTAGGTATCGCCGTACCCCCTTAAAATTGCTAGATAGCTTACAATAAGTCGGTACATTAAAAAGTCATGCCATCGTGTGTTTGCGCATTGCTTATGTTAAACATGTGTGGTGATTGATTGTTCTTCCGGTGTTGTTCATGCATCGGTAGATCAAGGAGTGGAAGTGACCCCGCAGTCTCGTGACGATCCCTACTACCAGCCGTATCAACAAGGCAAGCGTAATCCCCCCTCTGAGCATGTCTTATCCTATATTTCCGCAAGTATTTTCTCCACTATAATATTGCATGCGGTTCCAAATGTCACTCTTATTGGATTAGAGTATCCTATAGTTGCATTAAGTTTCCGATGCCATTACCTGTTTCCCTCCTATTATCCATAGGTTTGTATTGTTGGCCTGAAATACTTAACTATGCAATGTTGATGCTTAGCCATGCTAAGTTAAATGTTTATTCGTCCGATGGATATATCATGATGGGAACAGATGTTTAAATGTTCGGATGATGGTGGAGAATTGTGGTGACAGGTAATAAAATGCTTAAAGGTGGGGATGAGAGGCCACTGTGGTTGTGGTGCTTTGTCTCGTTCTCACCGCCTAGGTGCGAGTTCTTTACCTCTTGAACCAAGACTGAGCATGCACCCATGCGTGAGGCCTATGCAATTGCAGGAACCCTCATAGACTAAATAACTCGGGCGGGGCTGGCCAGGGTCCTCTAGTTCGAGCTTCCATTTGCGCGTGCGCGATGATGGTGGTATGAATTGGGATGAGAATTGTGGTGTTAGGAAAATAAGTGGCCGTGGGGCAGGGTGTTGCAGGCACTTAGCGTGCCCTACCGCCACTGATGATCTTGGAAAGTCCTTAACGAGGGAGAAGTCGACACCGCTCCCACCCAGCCGGCTTTCCAAGGAAGAGTGCTAATGCGCAGGTAATGGGCCGGACGGTACGTGTGGCAAACATTGTACACCCCTGCAGGGTAAATCTTTTCGAAAAGCCACGTCCGCGGTTATGGACGACTTGGGAAAGGACGATAAGATCATAGAGAACTTGAACGGAATGATTAAAACCTGAGTACTAGAGGTACTACTCAAGAATGCAAGGTTAGCTTCCTCGAGGGTGATTCGGGGAGGTGCCTTTGTAGAACTGGTACAATGGTTGATGATGAGAAGAGGTGATCAGAAGAATGAGTTACTTCTTACCCCCTTTTTTGAAAATATTCTGAATAGACGATACCATTGGGTTATGTTTTGTTAAATAAAATCAGCTTTATGCAAAACAGCCATATAACTTTGAAAGCCTCATCGAGCTAAAGCTCTATATATAATCTTGCGAGTTCGTCGAACTCAACGTCGTTTGTTTTGTTTCAGAGGAGGACTTCACCGACCTCGAAGGTGGGTTCTTTGTGGACGTCGACGAGTAGTCTGGGGTTCCCAGGTGGCAGCTTGGGACATCCCGGAACAGCTGGCGCTTGAATGTTTATTTGTAGGCCTATTAGGCCGTAATTTGGTTCTTTTTGTTTAGAACAACTTAATTCGCTTCCGCATGTTGTAATGTTGGGTCTGTGACCTCTGGTTGTAATTTGCTATCTTTCTCTATTATAAGAGTTGAACTATAATTCTTTGTGTCGTAGAGTCTGTGATGTGCCAGTTGTTCCACAAGTCTTGATCTCTCTATTATACATTGAGGGTTGTGCCTGTGTTAAGGCATCAATCGGGGTGTTGCGTTGCCGATGATCCATTCCGAGTAACGCCTGCCAAAGGTTTTGGCCGGGGATTGGTAAACCCGTAACCTCTGGTTGTATCGCTTAACCGGTGACACACAGCATCACTGTATAGCAGTCGGGTCGGGGCGCCACAAATAGTTAGCAATAAAGGATTTCAGCTCATCTTCCCCCTCCACCACTCCGCCATCATCTTTTTTCAACTTCTTAATATGGTTAACTCTTTTCCTCTCGGAGGCACAAGCATGAAAGAATTTCGAATTTTGATCCCCATCCTTTAACCAATGTGCGTGGGCACGCTGTTTCCAGTAGACATTTTTCTGGTCCTAGAGCCTCTCAAGCTTGTAACGCAGCAGGTGCTCTTTGACGACCTGTTCAGGAGAGATCGCCCCCTTCCTGCACCCGGCGAGGTCTTTCTTTGCCTTCTTTATGCGGTTCTTGAGGTCACCCAAAACATCCCTGCTCCACGCATGCAGTTCATTGCCCACAGCTCTAATCGCATCAGCCACGTCAGTGTTGCTAATAAGCATAGCCAAAGACCATGCATTGTGCACAATCTCCTCGCATTGTTCCTCTTCAAGCCAGTTGGCCTCGAACTTTGGTTCAGCATTCACCACCGGTTTCCTTCTCGCCTGATAGGTGGGCTCAAGAACCACAATAACCGGTCTGTGATTCGAGTGCCTAGGATCGCCATTGATGACTTTGTAGGCAGGAAAGTGGGCTCTCCAGGCCATGTTAGCCACAGCTCGATCAAGGCGCTCCCTGATATAGATCTCAGCCTTCTGGCTATGGTTGCGCCAGGTAAAAGGGTCACCGGTAAACCCCAGGTCTTCGAGCTCGCAGAACTCCAGAGTGGTTCTAAACTTTTCCATGCAGGCTTGGGCCCGAGGATGCCCACCCTGCTTTTCACTATTGAACAGAATCTCGTTGAAGTCACCAAAACACATCCATGGCAGATTAGACTGACCATGCAACAACTTCAACAACCTCCAAGTCTTGTCCTTCTCGCCTGATTTTGACTCCCCGTACAAGCCAGTGAGTCTCCAGACGAAACCATCTTCCCCGGTGATCTCCACATCGATGTGGTAACGAGACATCACCGGGCGCACCACCAAGTTCACATCTTTTTTCCAGAAAATCGCAAGTCCGCCGCTGCGGCCCTCGCAATCCTTGCACTCCATGTTTGGCATGTTCAGAACTACCTTGAGACGCTCCATCCCCTTCCTGTCCAACTTTGTTTCTGACAGGAAAAGTACATCGGTATCTTCCTCCTTTTGTAGGTCTTGGAGACCCTGAACGGCCGGCTGGTTCCCATGCCCCCGGCCGTTCCAACCAACAGCCTTCATTGATCACTGCAGGGCTGAATCGGCAGCCCCGCGGCTATTGATGTTGTCGCTTGATCGGTACCTTCAGTCTCCACCCCTCTCTGTTTCTTGAGAGCCAAATTCGCCTCCGAATCGCCTGCAGCTATCAAGGATTCAACAGGTCTTTTGACCCCTGCCACAGCCTTCGCAGGCTTTTTCTCTTCTTTTTTCTCAACCGTGGCCCCGGAGCCTCCCTTCCTCCTACTCCTGTACATACCAGGCTTCTTCCCCCCCATCAGCACATTTGGTTTGATTCTCTGCAGCAGTTTCGAAACTGCCAGCCAACTCGGAAATTGTCGAGTTGAGTTCAGCGGTTGATTTGGCATCCTGAGGTGCCTCTTCAACCTCCATAGCTACCACCGTCTCCCTCGCCACAACTCCCAGGTCCATGGCACTCTTATCAGCAGCCACCTCCGGGAACATGAGCCTTTTCTTTTTGGTGGATTCAGTTGATTTATCTGTTGACAATTGTTTAAGCGGGCTGGTGACTTCATCCATGTCGACCTTCCCCTGCTTTGCATAAGTGACAGCTAAAATGCCTCCATTGTTTCCGTTTCCCTTTCGCGCCAAGATCCTCCATCGCTTCTGCTAGCGCTCTTGCTGACAGAGCGAGTAGTTGAGTCAAAGGACAGGACTAGACTACACCAGCAAGATGGTTTTTAGTTGGCGTCGAGCGCCACTGAATGTCTGAATCGGTAGCAAATCGTTTGCTTGTCTGCGGACACACACTGTACATGGATCAATCAGATCAATATTGTACTAGTGCCTACTATTTTCATCAGTCAACCCTGAACAGCCTACGAGCCTACAAGGCTATAGCCATAGTCTTGGGCAGTGCAAGTAGCATACTGGTACTGTGCCCACTATGCAGAGGTGCCTTCGAGACGAAGACTCCCTGACCACACCGTGTTTTTACTCTTCGGTACCTGGAACATTGCCCGGGGTAGCATGCGCCATGACCTATCTCTAGAGCTTCCGCAAAGAAGAAAATCCACAAAATGGTACACCATAAACCATTAGGCCCCGTTCGGTTTGTAGGAATTGTGAAGGAATTTCAAGGGAACACTGTTTCTACAGGATTTCTTTCCTTCGGTGCGTTCGGAACGAAGGAATGCTCTATAGTATGTCAGTATTCCATAGGAAGTGTGCCCCTACAGTGTCGATTCGTCAGGAATATAAACATCCACCCAAATCGCATTTTTTTGCGGAAGCCCGAGGCGAGGCGCTGGATTGAACGTGATTGACTAGCTGTTGCTCAGTGCATGCAAATAAAATAGTGGCATAGTGTGTGTCCATTCGTGGGATGAATCAAATAATGATGCTGTGGCCAAATAAAATATGCAACGGACTACGATTAGTATCGGAGTAACAGGCCTCGTTCCTGCATTTTTCCTGTAGCCATCGAACGCATGTTTCTTCATTTTCCTGTGGTTTCTTGGATCCTTTGGTTTGCCATTGTGTAAAAAAACTTTCCTATTCCTACATTACCTCATGTCCTTTGTTTCACAATACTGCGTTCCGAACGGGCCCTTAAATCTGATCTTGTGATTTTGACAAATTTATCTCACTTTCAATATTAATATTAGGCAGTAGATTTACTACTCAACATTAGACAATACTCTCTCCGTCCAAAAATAAGTGTCTCAAGTTTGCACAAAGCTGAATGTATTTAGACATGTTTCATGTATAGATACATCCACCTTTTTTGGTAACTTGAGACACTTATTTTCGGACGGAGGGAGTATTTTTTAAAGTACAAACATTCAAAATCTAAACTTCATCATACATTTTGATACAAAAGTACGACCCATAATTCGGTCATCAGTTCTCAAGAACCAAATTTAGTTAGGTTAGTTCGGTCATTTGCCTCGTTACTCCGAATAAACCGATAAAACCGAGAAGATGTGCACATGGCCGAAAGTGCAGGTAATCCAGCCCAGAACCCAATACCTCTCATTCTTAGTTCTCCCGTACGCAACACCTGAGCCCTCCACGTTCCTGTCTCCTGATTCCCGATTCCCCAATCCCAACCATAGCTGATTGTGCGCCGCCTCTCCCTATCTCACCATTCCGAGCGGTGGTGGCCTGTCTGACGTTCCTTCTCCCCGGAGATCGGAGGTGCAGGTGTTCTGCAGCCTAAATCCTCTTCTCCCCGGCGGCCGGTGGCCTACAGCCGACGGTCTTCTCCACCCAGGCCGGCGGTGGCCTACAGGTGTGGCCCTCCTCTCCACTCGAAGGGCGACGGGGTAGTGGCCTGCATCAAGATCGTCCACCTTATCTTTGCCTGCATCCCGATGGCATCTTCTTTTTCTGTGATATAGACTCTTGCCGACATGAGATGTAAGATGTTGATGAGTTTACGTGATGCTATTGCTTGTAGAAGCTGATTTTTGCTCACAGGAACCTCTTGCGTGGTGTGCATCATCTTTATTTCCGACTCAATTTCAGATTAGAAGTGTGTATGTTCTTTTCTCGGTCAGTTCGGTGGTAACCGAGGACCGAACCGAAACTTCGGTCCACCGAACTCCTTGGTTAGCAGTTTCTCAGTAAACCGATCGGTGCTTACATTTTCACAACCGAATTTTTTGATACCCGGAGAACCGATCCGATCGGCTCGGTCTAACTGAACGCCCAGCCCTAGTTGTCATCACCACCGCCATTGTCACCTCCATTGCTACGACTTCCACCTCCCATCCTGCCAGCCCACGTTCTTGATTGCAAAATCTCTCCCCCTTCTAATCTGCCAATGTGCATTTAAATCCTGGGTCCATTCCTTTCAAATCCATAATCATGAGCTTATTCTTCCCAGTAATAATAAGCGTGTTCTCCTCGGTATGATGCTAGTCATGTTTGATTTGTTTTCAGAGGTTGCAGACAAATATCTTGCGAGCACTCACATTTTTCGTAGAATTTTTTAAACATTTAAGATCATTTGAAATTCAGTTTCATGTGTACTATGGCCACCATGGTATTATAAGGGACTCACGTGTCATGCTAATTTATCCATAGGGCCTATTGCAAGATAAACTAGTACAGATTAACTGTAATCACGAAGCATCAGAACTGGCGGAAACTAAATACACCAACTTTATACATTTTCTTCTGTAATCACGAAGCATCAGAACTGATGGAAACTAAATACACCAACCTTATACAATTTCTTCTGTCAAAATACCATGACAGCATGACTACTATCTGCATGTGCATGGGACAGAAAAGGCATAGCAACGAGAGAGTACTGCAACTGCGGAAAATTGCACTCTCCCGGATAGAAACGTCCAGACTTCAGATTTGTCTGCGAATCCATAGAACCCAAAATGCATCAAGAATATAGCTAATCAAGGGCGCGAGATCAGCCAAAGAGCCTCATGTCCTCCGTGCCGTTCCGCTGCTCTCCTTCCAGCGGTTGTACCCCTCCAGGGCGTGCTCCGCGCGCCGCCACGCGGGCTCCTCTGATCCTAGGTGCTCCTGCACCGCCGTCCTCCACGTCCGCTTGGCCGCGGCGACCTCGCCCTCCGTCTCCTCCAGCTACTTCCGTAGTGTCACGATTAAGCCTGGCCATCTCCAGCCCGGCCCGACCAGCCCGGCCCGGCCCGAAATTACAGGGCCTGGGCCCGACGGGCCTAACCCATGGGACGGGCCTGGGCCTCATATTTCGGCCCGATGGACATGATGGGCCGGGCCTGGGCTTTGAATTTTGTTGTTTTCAGTAAGAAGCCCGGCCCGAGGCCCAACGGGATTTTGTAGTGATGGGCCGGGCCTGGGCCTGAAATCTAGGCCCGATGGCTGAGTCGGGCCGGGCCTGGGCTTTTTCCCGCGGGTTTTTTTAGGCCCGACCCGAAGCCCGGCCCGGCCCGGCCCATGGCCAGATATAGTCACGATCTCCGCTTCCCGCTCCCTCAGCTTCTCCTCCAGCTCCAGCACGTAGCCCGACGCGACGACGTCAGACGGGACGGCCTGTTCGCTACAAACGCGCGCTCTTGCCGTGGCAAGACGGCGCCCTGCAGCAGCTTGTGAGTATCCCGGCCCAAGCCCAAGACACCGAGGCCCGTCAAGAGGAGCAAGCCGCGAGGCCCACCCGAGAGCGTCGTGTTCCCGCACGGCTTGCAGGCCGAGAATGGCAACGCTGATGTTGCTTGTAATATAATTAGCTGGAACGGAGAGGATAGGGTAGGAAGGAATTGGACGACTTTGCCGTAGGACGGGCCAGCAAGGGCGCCGTGAAGCTTGCACGAGCGATCCCGTACTTGTAATTCGAATTCGTTCCTCAGAATCAATAGAGATAGAGATTGAGTGCTGACATTCTGGTATCAGAGCCAATTTCCTCCTCCGATCTGGAGTTCCTCCACCATAGCCACCACACACGTTTCGCTCTGCGACGGCGAGCCGAGATCATGGAAAGCCTCGACCCCGCATCTCGCGCGATCTACGACGCCCTCAAGGCCGATACTATGGAGGAGTTCGAGTCGCGGTTCGCGGAGTACCAGCGCTCATCGTCTAAGGCGATGAAGCTCCTCGTCGACGGCGCCGTCGAGACGATCACCGTCACCAACGAGCGCATCGACTCCGTCAAGGAGGATCTCCGCTCCGACATCAGCGCGCTGCGCCTCGACCTCGATCGCGTCCTCAACCCCGACCCCGACAAGCCCACCACGGGAGGGGCGGCTCCGTCTCCACGGACGCCGGCGAGCGACGAAATCGGCCCCGATGGGCACCGCGTCGAAACATCAAACCGGGGGCGGAACTCTATGTTCCACCTCCGGTCAGAGGTGCGAAAGATGTTCCCAATTCCTTTAAAGTTTCTCGTCCTGTTGTTGCTGCTCGTCAAATTGTGCCCCGCGAAATTGTTCCCCGTGATGTTGTTCGTCGTGAACTTGTGCCTCGTGATTCTGTTGCTGACCCTTCTGCTACCTTCCCTCGTGATTTGCCGAGATTCAATGGTTCGAATCCTCGTCTATGGCAAACACGTTGTGAGGATTCCTTTTAGATTTGGGTACTGCTCCGTCATATTGGATTTCGTTCGCCACGGCGCAGTTCGAAGGTCCAGCGGCAGGGTGGCTCGAGTCCGTTCAGAGGCGCTACCCGCATGTTGCCTGGGAAGAGTGCTGCCTCATGTTGCAAGCCCGGTTCGGCCGTAACCAGCACCAGGGTTTGATCCGCAGTCTCTTCAGGATTTCTCAAACTGGTTCGGTTGCTGAATATGTGGAGAAATTTTCTGAACTTATTGATCAGTTATCTGCTTATGAGCCAGCTTCAAATCCTTTGCACTATGTGACCCGGTTTCTGGATGGTCTGAAACCCTCTGTTCGCGTGTTGGTTGCTATCCAACAACCGCCTGATCTTGACACAGCTTATCAATTGGCAATTCTGCACGAAGAGCTTGGTGATGGGAGTAACCACTGTAACAGTAATTGGGTTCCAGCTCCGCAGCAGTTCAGCAAGCGAGCTCAGCCTTTGCCCTTACCTCTTCCTCCTCGAGGTACTGCAGTCAGACCTCCGGAAGAGCGTCGTCCAGCTAATCATGTCAAGCCTCGAGATGATAAATGGTCAGCTCTGCGAGCGTACAGGCGTGCTAAGGGGTTGTGTTTAACATGCGGTGAGAAATTCTCTAGGGAACACCAATGTAAACCCTCTGTGCAGTTACATGTTGTTCAGGAAATGGTGGATTTCATGCTTCAGATACAGGACGAACCTGTCTCTGATACTGCAACTGAAGCTGGTCAGATATGTGCCTTGTCTGTTGCTGCTCTAGGTACAGGGAGTTCAGTTCAGTCGATGAAATTGATAGTGCAGGTGCAGGGGAAACATTACACCTTCTTGGTTGATTCTGGTAGTTCCCATTCTTTTCTGAGCCAGTCGATAGCAGCTAATTTGCAAGGTGTTGTACCACTCCCAGTTCCTGTCAGGGTACAAGTTGCTAATGGAGCTATTCTGCCTTGTTCTACTCATATCCCTGATTGCATTTGGTCTTCCAATGGGTACGAGTTCTCTTGGCAGCTCAAGGTCTTGCATCTGGGACAGTATGACGGGATTTTGGGCATTGATTGGTTGATGGCCCATAGCCCAATGCAAGTTCACTGGAAACAGAAATGGATGAAGTTTCAGTATCGTGGTGCGGCTGTCCTGTTGCAGGGTGAGGACTGTTCTGAATTACCTTATACTTGTATCGAGTTAGCCTTGGTTCAACAATCTGACCAAGAACCACAAGTTGAGCATCCAGACATTGAGCAACTATTGTTTCAGTTTGCTACTGTCTTTGAGGTTCCTACAGGGCTTCCCCCTCGTCGGCATTATGACCATGTCATTCTCCTGGTGCCCGGAGCTCGCCCTTTTTCTATCAGACCGTATCGGTTGTCACCTGACCTGAAAGATGAAGTTGAAAAACAGGTATAGGAAATGCTCGCTTCTGGTGTCATTCGTAGGAGCAACAGTGCTTTTTCTTCACCACTCATTGCTGTGAAAAAGAGTGACCAGACTTGGCGTATAGTCACTGATTTCCGACAGTTGAATGATCTGACAATCAAAGGCAAATATCCTATTCCGGTTATCGATGAACTTCTGGATGAACTTACTGGAGCTTGCTGGTTCTCCAAGCTGGATTTGCGAGCAGGGTTTCACCAAATAAGGTTAGCTCCCGGAGAGGAACATAAAACCGCCTTCCAAACTCACCAAGGGCATTTCGAGTTCACTGTGATGGCGTTTGGTCTTACTGGAGCTCCCGCTACCTTTCAGAGCGCCATGAATGCTACCTTGGCTCCAATGCTCCGCAAGTTTGTGTTGGTTTTCTTCGACGATATACTTGTTTACAGTAAAACATTTGCAGATCATCTGTCTCACCTCAAGCAAGTACTCTCTACTCTCCGTGATCATCAGTGGCAAGTAAAACGTTCTAAGTGCGAATTCGGCAGAGAACAGATTGCATATCTTGGCCATGTTATCAGCAAAGAGGGTGTAGCTACTGATCCACGAAAAATTGAGACCATCCGTGATTGGCCAGTACTGCAGTCGATCAAGGATGTCCGCAACATTCTGGGGGTTACTGGTTATTACCGGAAGTTCATCGCACATTATGGTATAATCAGTAAGCCATTGTCCAACCTCTTGCGAAAAGGTGTCAGATTCTTGTGGACACAAGAGCATGAAATGGCCTTCCAGACCCTGAAGTCTGCTCTGGTTTCCGCTCCCGTCTTGGCCCTCCCTGATTTCACTCAGGTTTTTGTTGTGGAAACCGATGCTTCTGATTTAGGGATCGGTGCTGTCCTGATGCAGAACAATCATCCCCTAGCGTATGTCAGCCGTGCTCTCGGTCCTCGTAATCAAGGCCTGTCGACCTACGATAAGGAGTATTTGGCGATCTTGCTTGCTATTGATCAGTGGCGTCCGTATCTGCGCATGAGTGAATTTGTTATACGCACGGACCAGAAGAGCTTGGTCCACCTTACCGAGCAGCCTGCACACCCATGGCAGCAGAAAGCCTTGACCAAGCTTCTGGGCCTGCAGTACAAGATCGTTTACAAGAAAGGCGTTGACAATCGAGTGGCGGATGCTCTGTCTAGACGTCCGCCTGAAGGCCAACAAATCCTCGCCATCTCTGAAACACAACCGCTGTGGTTACACCAGATTCAGAGCAGTTATGCTACTGATGCTCATTCCCAAGGGATTCTGCAGAAATTAATTGTGGATCCAGCCGCTGTCCCCAATTTCCAGTTGCAGGATGGAGTGCTGCGTCGTTTCGGTCGTATTTGGGTTGGTGCTGATACTGATCTCCAGACCAAAATTGTTCAATCTTTGCACGACAGCGCCATTGGCGGGCACTCTGGCTTTCCTGTAACCTACCGTCGTATCTCTCAGCTGTTTGCGTGGCAAGGAATGAAATCCTTTGTGAAGAAATGGGTTCAATCTTGTGATATCTGCCAGTGTGCAAAACCTGAGCGAGTCTTGTATCCAGGTTTGCTTAAAACAATGCCTACTCCTGATGGTGCTTGGCAAATCATCTCCATCGATTTTATCGAAGGCCTTCCGTTGTCTGGCAAGTATAATTGCATTTTGGTGATTATTGACAGTTTCTCTAAATATGGGCATTTTGTGCCATTGCGCCATCCCTTCACTGCTACAACAGTGGCTGAGGCCTTCATGGATTCCATTTATAAACTCCATGGTATGCCGCTTTCGATAATCTCTGACTGTGATAGGATCTTTACGAGCAAGTTCTGGACAGAGTTGTTCCGGTTGACTGACACACATCTGCGAATGAGTACTTCTTATCATCCGCAAACTGACGGCCAAACTGAGAGGGTAAATCAGTCTGTGGAATGTTTTCTTCGTTGCTTCATCCATGCTCATGCTAGTCGCTGGTCCAGATGGCTTTCGTTGTGTGAGTTCTGGTACAACAACAATTGGCATTCTTCTTTGGGTAAAACTCCATTCCAAGTGGTTTATGGTCATCAGCCCCGCCACTTTGGTGTTGCGCCTGTGGATTCTATTGCATCTCCTGACCTGGAACAATGGCTTGCAAATAGGTCCAACTTGCAAGCTTCTGTTCAGCAACACTTGGTGCGTGCCAAGCAGCGCATGAAGAGCCAGGCAGATAAGCACCGGTCTGAACGGTCATTTGCAGTTGGGAATAAGGTTTTCTTGAAGATCCAGCCTTATGTTCAGTCGACTCTTGCTACTCGCGCCAACCAAAAGCTTGCATTCAAGTACTATGGCCCTTATGAGGTTCTTGAGCGTGTCGGCTCCTTGGCGTATCGCTTGGATTTTCCGGAATCTTGCAAAATCCACCCGGTGGTCCATGTTTCTCAGTTGAAACTCTCGCTGGGACCTAATCACAAGGTACAGCCTGATCTTCCCCAACCTAATCTCTCGTTTCAGGTCCCAGTCAAGGTTCTCCAGCAACGCGTCCAGCAGCGTGGTTCATCTTCAATTGTGCAAGTTTTGGTCCAGTGGAGCGGCATGAACCGAAGCTTTCGCCACCTAGGAGGACATGGATGCAGTCAAGCAGCAATTCCCGCGTTCGCCGGCTTGGGGACAAGCCGTGTTTCAAGGGGGAGGGAATGTGAGTATCCCGGCCCAAGCCCAAGACACCAAGGCCCGTCAAGAGGAGCAAGCCGCGAGGCCCACCCGAGAGCGTCGTGTTCCCGCACGGCTTGCAGGCCGAGAATGGCAACGCTGATGTTGCTTGTAATATAATTAGCTGGAACGGAGAGGATAGGGTAGGAAGGAATTGGACGGCTTTGCCGTAGGACGGGCCAGCAAGGGCGCCGTGAAGCTTGCACGAGCGATCCCGTACTTGTAATTCGAATTCGTTCCTCAGAATCAATAGAGATAGAGATTGAGTGCTGACACAGCTTCCGTGCAGTCTGCCGATCAGTGGTCTCTCCATCGTGTCCGCTGGCGAATTGCTCTGGCGTCCGGGGGAGTCCCGGCGGTGGTGAAGACACGCCGGTGGGCACCGTGCAGCCATGGGCGGCAGACTGGGTGCTCGGTAGCACAGAAGAAGGCGGACCATCCTCATCGATGGCTTCGTCCAGTCTGTTTTTCTTTCCGCACAATGGCGACGGCCCCGGCTCTGTTTTCACCTTCATCACCAATGCCGGCGTTTGCACGGCCGCCGCCTTCTGCGCCAGCATTGTTTTCATCATGTCGTAGATGGAGGGATCCATCCCTGTGTAGCACAAAACAGTCAGACCAGCCGCCGCACAAAATAGGGAATCAAGGAGATTTCATTGTTCACCTTTGCTACTAGTACTAGTCGTACGAGTACATGACGGTGGCGGCGACACGGGAGATATCATGGCAGCGGCAAGGTTGCTGTCGCGAAGATACGTCCTGAGATCAACGGGGGCGGCGCCGTGAGCACGCCGCAGCTTCGCCGCCCATTTCGTTTCCTCGCAGGTGAGCACCGGCTCCATGAACGACCTCTCGGACGGCTCACCCCCACTCCACTGGACAAGGCCACGGCGTCGTCGATGAGAGGAAGAAGAACCCACGCCTCCAGTCTTTGTTTTTATGCGCCAACCCGGCGAAACCCAAGGCGGAGGTGTCTTTGGATCGGAAACAATACCAGCCTTTGTGCTTGTGGTCGAGGACGGCCAGGAGGAAGAAATGGCGGAACACCGCCAGCGACGGCGGGACGCCGTGGGAGTGGCAGAGCACGAGGAATCCCGCCATGATGCGCCACCCGTTCGGCGCGAGCTGAGTTGGCGCAATGCCGAAGTGGGTGAGCGCCTCGGAGAAGAAGCCGTGCAGCGGGACGCGCATCCCGGCCTCCAGCGCGTGCGCGTACACGCACACGGCACCCGACGGCGGGGGCGAGCTCGCGCGGAGGTCGCCGGCAGGGAACGCGGTGTACACTGCTCTTTGGGGACGCCGAATTTCTTGCACACCCCGTCGACCTCTTCATGCGTGCACAGGAACGAGGAGATGGCTGCGACGTCGGCTTGCCTCGGGAGGACGGCGGCAGCGGCGTCATCGTCGAGGTCAGAGGTGGCGACGCGATAGTCCGAGTCTTCAGAGGAGGAAGAAGCCGACGAGGAGGAGGAAGGCATGGTTCGCCGCCAGCTCTTTGTTTCCCGTGTCCTTAACAGTGTTGTACAACAGCGATGAACCGCCGGTTCACAAGCTGTTTGGCTTCCCGAGGAGCATTTCCGTGTTTTCTGTAGAAGACAAATTGATGGCTGCATTGCTCAACGCCTACGGAGTACCAGATTCTGCCTCGGGCCAAACCAGGCAATGCTAGCTTCGTCCCGAAGGCACCTCTCAACTGCGGCGTCCTTGGTGCGGACGAGGATCAGGTGACATGCGGCTGCCGCATGTCACCGGGTGACATTCGGGCAAAATTCATATTTAAACATTTCGAAAAAATCTGAAAAAAATCATGCATGTTCACAGCACATATTTGCGTGACCCCATAAAATTTCAGATCAAAATTCGAAACATACATCGAGAAACAAAAAAGAGAAACTCAGATGTGAATAGTTCCCGAATTTGAATCTGAGTTCTCTGTAGACTATTCACATCTGAGTTTCTCTTTTTTGTTTCTCGATGTATGTTTCGAATTTTGATCTGAAATTTTATGGGGTCACGCAAATATGTGCTGTGAACATGCATGATTTTTTTCAGATTTTTTCGAAATGTTTAAATATGAATTTTGCCCGAATGTCACCCGGTGACATGCGGCAGCCGCATGTCACCTGATCCTCGTCCCCTTGGTGCACCAGTCGTGTCATTTGCTTCTTGAAACAATCGAGTATGTTTTTCTATAATTTAACTTTCACTGTCCCTCAAAAAACAAAACAAAAATTACCGAGCATTTGATCGTTAAAATGTGAATTATGTGCCATAGAAATTATACTGGTACTTCGAACTTCTTTTGAATGCGAATCTAACGATGTCAATTCTGTATAACATAAATTATGTAATATTCAGGATGTGGTGTTTTACATCATAAGAGTAAATTGTCTCATTATGAAAAATACGTTATGCCAAAATTAAAAAAAGAAGTTTGGAGGTACATTGGGACATTTCATGTTCATCCTCAAAGCTTCATGAAAAAAAAATATTTTTGTGGGCTATGTAATAATACAAAAAGATCTCACATGAAAAGTCTTCTTGTTTATCCAGCCCAAACTATAGCAAATTTCGGATTAAATTTTTCCATACTTATAGCTTATATTATTATCTACAAATAGATATTTTGGGTTTTTTAACTTTTAAGTGCAAATTTTGAAACGTCAAGCTCCGTGGAAATGGGCCCCATATCTCCGCACTCAAGTTAAACTTGCTATTTTCTTGGTAAATTGAGAACAAGCAAACGCCCACCCCTGGGGCGCCCGGGGAGGCTATCCACGTGGAGATCGCTGGATGGCTTTCTCGCTCGTTTCTTGGACTGGCTGTAGAGGACAAGAGAAGGCGCTCGATTAATTCCGCACGAAGCAAGCTATCGCTCAGCCCGCCGGCTTTTTCCTGCTCTTTCCCTTTCCCTCACGCCTCTATGCCCAGAAGCTAGGGTTTCTCCCACGCCGCCGCCACTGCTGGTCACTCTGGTCGTTGGCCCCGCCACTCCGGCCGCCGCTCACCGCATGTCGTCGTCGCCACCCCTGCGCTGCCTCCTCTCCCTGGCCTCCATTACCACGGCGTCCTCTACGCCTCATCCCCGCACCACCACTCGCCCCTGTGACCAGGGCCACCAATGGGCGAGCCGAGGAGGTCGCAGGCTGGACCATGTCTGAGGCGGCCGATGAGCGTCGAGGCGGCGGCGAGAATCGCGAGGCGACTGATTCATTGGCTAGGAGAGGCCAGCTTGGGATGACAATGCATCGGCAGCTCTATAACTGGTAGCCGGCCAGCCGTGTCCCCTTCCTTTCTCTTCTTCCACCTATTATGTCTTCCTTTTACTTTTCTTCTTCTTTTCTCCCTTGAACAAGCAACTTCTTCTCTGCAGGAGCAGCACGCCATGGAGGATTTGGGGCTCCTTGGCATGTAGCAGCCAGCCATGTCAAATTAACATGGCGTTTGAGCAAGGGGTGGTCTGTATCCATTTGAATTAACAACAATCCTACTGCTCAAAACTTGCATGTTGATCTCTCTAATCTTTTGTCTGAATAATTAGAATTATTTGTTTGGACTTCTTGGATTCTCTGATTTGGTGAATCCAACATTTTGTTCAGAATTATGGCATCTTTTATATTTTTTTCTTATCTCACCAAATCATCGTATGACTTACTAACGTGTTAGGTTCTAATCCTACAATTAGTTAATGACCAAAAACTGAGTGTTGGGTTGCATGCATGTGATAGCTGCAGCAAACCGCATGGACATTCTTGATCTTGTTACCGTTTGCCATCAATCCATGATTTTATCTGGCTTCACATTTGTTTTCTCATGATGTTGTGCTCTTTAATTTTGTAGAAAATACTCCAATAGAATACACATCTTAATATTGTGTTGTGTGACCATCTCGATGGTACCTCATTGGGCAGCTCGAGAGAATCCAGAAAAAGGCACCTTCAGTGAGTAAGTACGTTTCAGAATACATGGGTGTCAGTGGCGCTGGCCTCGTTCCATGGTTAGCTGTTAATAATTTCTCATTCATGTGACCATGTTTTTTGGTATTCATTTACATGTATATATGACTCTCCTCCAGGTGATACCATGTTAGCTGAATGCATAGGAATATGCATCGAGAGGTCATGTCTCGGTCTTACAAGTTTCCTGACATTGATTGGGGTTGATTCCACATACTTGGTCTAGAAGGAAGACGGCTCCAAGATTGAGTACACCTGTAAGTTTCTTTATGGTCATTGAGATTAGAGTGTGCCTTCCTGATGATCAGATTGTCATTGGGTGGAAAGACAATCCTGATATATATTTTGATTTTTTGTGGTCGACATCTTGAAAGTGTCTCGGTTTGATGCTGCTGTACATGTAAGTCTTGATCGACATGTAGTTTTAGCCCTATAGGAATAGGAAGGTAGCAGTTGTATGGAGCTATTTTAGTACAAAACCATTGGAGTACAGAAGCGGGATTTTATAAACATTCAACTTGCATCAGCATACCCCATGCTCATCCTCATCTTAAGTTATAAGCACGCTGTAGGATTTATGCATTTCACTAATTGATGTATCTTGAATTTCCTATTCTCAGGACAACGTTCGGAATTAGATGATCAAATTTGAGCTTGTGCTAACAATCGCATCATTTGTCGTCGCTATTTTTGGTTGGAGTGGTCTCTGGGAGTATCCGGGGTGAACTTCAAGTCTGAACTGTTCACATCCAAATTTCATTCCAGTGGGTACTGATAATAATTACCATGGTGATTGGCACATTCATCTTCTACTTCTCTGTTCGGTTCTTCAAGCACAAGAGACTGATGCCCTTGTAGAGTATAAGCTCTTCATTGGGTGGACTCAACTTTCTATTGTTTCTGTGAAGGTACCTGATCAAAAGCCTTGAATTAATATAAATTTGCATTGTTTCAAAGGCTTGCATTGTTGCGGAGGGAAAGTTATATCTACCTGTTTGTGCAAATAACGTGATGAGTTGTGAGATGCTGGGTTGCAGCCTTTGTATGCTTAAAGGGTTCTCATTTTATTTTTGCTCTGCATATGTAATTGCCAGAAAGATCGTCTTATGAGGTCCTATGGTTTCTGTGCATTGCGCGCACTTTTCATTTCATGACTACAGGATTTCCTGCCCCAACTTATATGTTTTGTTCATTGGCATTTTTTTTGGATTATTAGGCAGCTACATGTGTTATGTCCTGATATTATATTTTGATTTTTTGTTGTCGACATCTTGAAAGTGTCTTGGTTTGATGCTGATGTACATGTAAGTCTTGATCGACATGTAGTTTTAGCCCTATAGGAATAGGAAGTTAGCAGTTGTATGGAGCTATTTTAGTACAAAACCATTGGAGTACAGAAGCGGGATTTTATAAACATTCAACTTGCATCAGCATACCCCATGCTCATCCTCATCTTAAGTTATAAGCACACTGTAGGATTTATGCGTTTCTCTAATTGATGTATCTTGAATTTCCTATTCTCAGGACAACGTTCGGAATTAGCTGATCAAATTTGAGCTTGTGCTAACAATCGCATCATTTGTCGTCGCTATTTTTGGTTGGAGTGGTCTCTGGGAGTATCCGGGTGAACTTCAAGTCTGAACTGTTCACATCCAAATTTCATTCCAGTGGGTACTGATAATAACTACCAGGGTGATTGGTGCATTCATCTTCTACTTCTCTGTTCGGTTCTTCAAGCACAAGAGACTGATGCCCTTGTAGAGTATAAGCTTTCATAGGGTGGACTCAACTTTCTATTGTTTCTGTGAAGGTACCTGATCAAAAGCCTTGAATTAATATAAATTTGCATTGTTTCAAAGGCTTGCATTGTTGCAGAGGGAAATTTATATCTACTTGTTTTTTGTGCAAATAACGTGATGAGTTGTGAGATGCTGGGTTGCAGCCTTTGTATGCTTAAAGGGTTCTCATTTTATTTTTGCTCTGCATATGTAATTGCCAGAAAGATCGTCTTATGAGGTCCTATGGTTTCTGTGCATTGCACACTTTTCATTTCATGACTACAGGATTTCCTGCCCCAACTTATATGTTTTGTTCATTGGCATTTTTTTGGATTGTAGGCAGCTACATGTGTTATGTCCTGATATATATTTTGATTTTTTGTTGTCGACATCTTGAAAGTGTCTTGGTTTGATGCTGCTGTACATGTAAGTCTTGATCGACATGTAGTTTTAGCCCTATAGGAATAGGAAGGTAGCAGTTGTATGGAGCTATTTTAGTACAAAACCATTGGAGTACAGAAGCGGGATTTTATAAACATTCAACTTGCATCAGCATACCCCATGCTCATCCTCATCTTAAGTTATAAGCACACTGTAGGATTTATGCGTTTCTCTAATTGATGTATCTTGAATTTCCTATTCTCAGGACAACGTTCGGAATTAGCTGATCAAATTTGAGCTTGTGCTAACAATCGCATCATTTGTCGTCGCTATTTTTGGTTGGAGTGGTCTCTGGGAGTATCCGGGGTGAACTTCAAGTCTGAACTGTTCACATCCAAATTTCATTCCAGTGGGTACTGATAATAATTACCAGGGTGATTGGTGCATTCATCTTCTACTTCTCTGTTCGGTTCTTCAAGCACAAGAGACTGATGCCCTTGTAGAGTATAATCTCTTCATAGGGTGGACTCAACTTTCTATTGTTTCTGTGAAGGTACCTGATCAAAAGCCTTGAATTAATATAAATTTGCATTGTTTCAAAGGCTTGCATTGTTGCAGAGGGAAATTTATATCTACCTGTTTTTTGTGCAAATAACCTGATGAGTTGTGAGATGCTGGGTTGCAGCCTTTGTATGCTTAAAGGGTTCTCATTTTATTTTTGCTCTGCATATGTAATTGCCAGAAAGATCGTCTTATGAGGTCCTATGGTTTCTGTGCATTGCGCACTTTTCATTTCATGACTACAGGATTTCCTGCCCCAACTTATATGTTTTGTTCATTGGCATTTTTTTTGGATTGTAGGCAGCTACATGTGTTATGTCCACAACGTAACTCAGTCTTAGATTGCTTATTGTTGTTAGTACCTTGCGGGTCTTAGAAGATGGCATGGATCGTCGCAAGGTACATCACCAGAAAGGTCATGACCTCTCAACTTTTTTTATTTTTTGTGGAATGGTTAGTTGTTTTGTCTCACATTATAATTAAGACGTGTAAATGCGATGCTGTAGGTCTGCTGAAAGTTTTCAGGATAGTAAGCATGGCGTTTTCAGGATAAGCTCCTTAGATTTTGGATTTCTTTGCTGGCTGCCAAAAGTAAAGCGTAAATGGCCTAACATGATTTCTTTGGTGGCACTATTTTCGTTAGATTTAATGAAGCAATATTCATATTTTGGGACTTATCATGGCATTTTGTTCACTGGTTATCCATGACAATTTTCTTCCATCCTTGAGCAGAACCCTGTATGCTGGCTTTCTTTGTTGCTTTTGTACTATTCTATCTGTCTGTTTTCAATACAAAGTCAATGCATCTTTGTTCATAGAATTAAACCACAGAAAACATTTAGTTACCCTCAATTAGAAGTTGTTTTCAGCAAGCATTGCTCGTCTTGCAACTATAACGATTGTTGTGCAGCTGTTAGTCTTAGTTACAATTTATATCCTGATTCTGAAACTTGCTACTGTATTACTTCTGCTCATGTGAAATACAGGAAACTGAGGTGGTTGCAACACTGCCCATCATATGGATTAGAGTTATCAACCTTCTTCTCTTGCTGTTCCTGAGTGTAGATGTGAAGGGGAAGAGACATGTATACAGATAACTACCTTGTAATTATAGCAGTACGACAGCCATATAAGTGTCTCTTAGCGTGTGTTAAACCTTGTAATCAGTGCAAATAACAGACTAACAATCACTGTAATAATATGCGCTGATTTGGAAGTCGTGCCCCAGCCTCTGTAAATCTGTGTTAGAACTTGACGTAAAACTTGAGCTGTAATTCGGCCAAAACTATGTTTTACAATATTCCGAGCGAGAACCATTTAAAATATGACAGGTCGTGATTAGACAGCAACTAACCGGCCAGGAGGCGCCTCCTAGCCGACATCTGCGTCCCAATCAACGGCCTAATTACAACGTCCGTTGGCAGATGTTGGTGTCACGAGGTATCGTCCTCATGTCCTGCCGCCGGCAAAGGGCAAAGGGTGACGACGGCTAAAATCTTCATGATGCCATTGCAGACTAAGACTAAAGAAAATAGTATTTCTTCACAAAATAAACGTTCATAAACAGATCTAATGCATATATGAATCAAAGCCAAATTATATTGTTTGTGGTACTAAAACAGAATGTAAGCATAACACCATAATGTGCGCAAGTAATTAACATAAAGAGACAACACAATAGCCCATGAAACTTCATTTTCCCTGCTTATTATAGTATTCCTAATTTTCTGCACCACACAGCTTATTATAGTATTACTAAATTTCTGCACCAACGAATATATAGTCTGAAGACAAGAAACCAAGATTGTATGAGCAAATGATAGTGTGCATGTATGTATGGCTGACCTAAAATTGATAACCAGTACCCAATGGCGAAAATAGAAAGCACCCACCTGAGTGTGAAGGAATGAGCTTTTGTTCTGACCAGTAGTGTTCCTATAGTGCACAAGAAGAGGCAACGATAGATAAGGGAATCAAAACCAACAAGGAACCAAGTTGCCGCACAGAGAAAAAAGATAGGAACACATGGACTCATGAGTCAGCTAAACCTATTCTATAACAGATCAAAGAAGAAAATAGCTCAGTGTGGAAACCAAATGACGTACACTTTGTCTGTGAGTTCCACGGGAGCAACAACAGAGGGAACTACACCAGCTGGCCGAGCTCCATCTCCTACACCACACCTTTTCTTTTCCTGCACACAGGAACAGAAGGAGGCTGCCGGAAGATGACTCGAGGGCACGGGATCGATGCCGTTGTCGTCCTCGCTTGGATTCCAGGTCATTCTCTTTCTCTCTCTTATCACTGCCGATGTCCTTCCTGCAACTCAGTCACAGGCTCACAGCATTAAATCAACGTCCTAGATGGCTTGATGCAGATGGAGCAGTGACACAACCACTGGCCGAGCAGCAAGGTGGAGCTGCCGCTGTTGAAATTGGCGGTGCAGCAGTGAGGGACCAGTATGCCTCCATGGACATGGCTTTGGCCGGTGCTCGACTGCTTTCTCATCGGCCTCAACTTCCAATTCATAGCCACCACCTTCGTATGCACTCCTACTTGCAGGTTTGTCACTTTGGCCCTTACTTAATTGGCCTGCTATTTCCTAAAAAATGTTTGAACAAGTTCTGTTTCAGTGATGTTTGCCTCAATGTTAACACTGAACTATGTATTTGATTCCTGAGATTAATAAGCTTCACGGATGTATTAGGTTGTGACTAGATCTGGTCTTGGATGCAATAATTTAGTAAACTATGTGACTTAGAAAAGTGGGTGTATGGACATCCTGTTGTATGGATGTGATCTAAATCTGGAAATCCATGTGTACATGCTGGTTAACTTATTGCCATTTTTAACATTCATTTAATTAGGTACCATGGATATGAAGTGGTTTATGTTGAAATTATTATCATTATTTATCCTGATCAAGCAAAAGGATGGAGTTCTATGATTCCTGGAGTGGATAAATTCATGTATGTATGCATGCTGGTTAACTTATTGCCATTTTTCGACATTCCTATAATTAGGTAATCAAGCAAAAGGATGGAGTTCTATTATTCCCGGAGCGGATATAAATTACTTATGGTTCAGGTACACCTTGATCAGTACTGAATATTCAGTTACTCCAGTCACTGCAATGACTTTAGCATGTTCATGCCTCTTCTTTAAGGGGCTGGAACTCTTGCGCATCAAATAGGAAGCCTACATCATCTAAGATCGATGTACAGCGTCTAAGATCGATGTGAGTATCTTTATTGCTCCTTATCGGTGATTATTGACGATGCTCTCTGCAAGGTGAGTCTTAATTTCTCTTCCTCCCCTACTTTTTGGTTTTTGGTTAGTCTTTTTTGCAGTCCCGATTAAACAAGTCACTTAATTGTTGTCTACATTTGGCTTGCATGAACTTATGATTAAGAATTCGACAGTAAGTTTATTTCTGGAGTGATTACTAAATAGTAAATACTGAGTTTTGATTCACGCTCTGGAGTGCTTGATGAATTATTTGTAGGTAGCTTTATAGATAATAGTGAAAAACCAAAGTTTTGGTATTGTTTCTGTTGAATAAACGTGCTGCAGTTAACCCTCCCTTCGGTTTCTTGGCAGATGCATGCTCTGCCGCTAATGATTTGGGTGTACACATGATTCTTACACCAGTGGCGATAGGAGCAAGAATTGGTGTTCATAGTGTCCATGGCTCTGCAGGTATATACACCCTCCACACCTGTCTTTCCCTTCTCTCTTCTCCTTTACTCTTTTATTTCCACACAATATGCCCTTGTTTTTACTTCTCGGTACCCTAGAAATATTCCACATATTTTTTTTTTAAATCATGTGTCTCCTCTCTTGTGGCTACAAACAAGGATGCACATTGGGGTGAGCGTCTCATATACGCTGACACAGTAAACTTGGCTTTTCTTCAGATGTTTTAGACAGGTTCTAAATGTTAATCAAGATGATAACAGATGAATCTTATTTCCAGGTTGGAGACTGGAATACTGCAGAGCTAGGAAATTATGCAGAGTATGGTGGAGCTCCCAAGAGGAGGAGGTTTTGCAGTACGCTAGAGTGGTTTTGGATGTAAGAGACCTTGAATTTTATAGCTCACCGTTTCTGCATATTTATTTCCTCTGTTCTGAATACCATTTTGATACTGCTTAGTGTGTCATTTTTGACGATGGAAATATTCCACATCATTTTTTCTCAAACTTTGTATCTCCTCAAACTATGTATCTCCTATCTCCAGGTTGTGGCCAAGGAAGCACTATGGAAGTTCGGTCTGCGTGAGGTGGTTGGCTAACTGGTGTGCTCGTTTCTTTTATGTTCAACCTTGTTGTCGTCTCCCTGCTCTTGACTTCTTGCCTGCTCTTCGGAGATCGTCCCTGCTCGATTTGAATTCTTATTCCCGTTCAGGTATCACGCTTACTCCTATTGTCTATCTTCATCTCATTGTCCCTGTGCTTTCTGGTTCATTACCGGCTCTTCTTTGTGGCTTGGTTCACTACTCCAATTGTCTATCTTCCTTTTGATGACTGAGATTTTGTTGTCCTTTATCAAAGGTAGGCTTCCAGACAATCATATTTCATATTTTGCACAATCACTTGTTTCAAAGTTCAAGGCTTTTGAAGGCACTACATTGCACTATACTTACGCATTCATATTAAATTACTGAGGGAAAAAGCCGCAACAGTTTATCCTCGATAAAAACATCTACGTGAAACATCTAGGTGATAGTTCAGGTGTTGTTTTAGATCTGTGACGGTAACTTCAAAATTTTAAATGACAGTGCTAATGGAGGCACTGAGGAAGAGAGGTGGGTGTTGATTTGAGGTTAATTATGCATGCTCTTCAGATACCCCCACTCCACTCGGCATGCAATGAGTCATACCTCGACTAAATTCTGCTCACTGAATTTTGCCCCTTGCTGTGAAGGTTGTTATATTCATAATCTGTATGTGCTACCGACAATGCAATGCCCTGTTACTCAACATGTGTGTTATTGTTTTCCAGTGTTCAAATAGATTTGTTACGAAGGACAAAAAGATACGGCTATGCTGTGTACAATTGGTAAGGAAAAATACCTGCACTATAAAGTACTTGAATATAGCTGGTGCCAATATCTTCTGTTTCTAATAAGTTGTCTGAAACAGGCGATTTTGGACTGGCTAAAGTAATGATTCTGATGATTTAACTTAGTAAGATTTCCTTTCTCAGCTCTTAGGTGTTTCTCTTTGTATTGGTTGCTTATGATTTTGATATAATGTGTTTCTTCTAAATACTTGATGGTTTTGTGGCCCAAAAGAGTGATAGAACATCATCATTTGACTTTAGTACTAAATGAGTAGAGCTCCATTCTACCAGCAGATGAGGTATGGTAGAGAACCTGTCGCTGATGGTTTGAAAAAGGGCAGAGTAATCATTGGGAACTGGCAACATGTTTGTTGTTAGTTTTTTTTTGCACCGGTTTACTATTTCTTAGACAACCACCAATTTGTACATTTGAAAGAGGGCAATATATATATGTGTATGGTGCTTGCCATCATGTTATTAGTTTTGTTCTGGTCTATACTGTTTTTCTGATCATTCGAAATATAATGAGTGTTTTGTTTATCCAAATAAACGTCAAATCGAGAGGAGTAGAGAGGAGGCGGCTATCCTAAGCATCTATACTCAAATTATACGCCTAAACCTTTTGAAGTGTGCGTTTTCATGATGTGCTCTTCTATTTTCCAGTTCCAAGTTTTTACCCTCTACACTGTTTTGATATGTAAATATTTTTCCCTATCATGCCGTAAATAGTAATATCAGTCATTGCTAGAGAGTACAATATGAATAAGAATCTATATTTTGTAAGGAGTGAAGTTCTAGCTGTATTTGTTTGTTTCTGTGATGCCATCTTAGCTCAACATGCTAGATACTATGATTCAAGAATATTTTTAGTCTTGTAACATTATTTCTCTCCATTTATTGGCTGTTTCTAAATATTTAGGTGCATCACTTTTTGTTTTGTTGTTAATTAGCCTACCCTTCTGTTTCTCCTTTTCGTTGCTTTGTGATCCTGTTGCTCACAAAGGAGGCGCCTCTACCAACACCCAGGTGTGATCTGCTACTCCACTCCTTGACTCTCTGTGAATGCATGTTTGCTAGAGACTATTGCAATTGTGTTTTCACAGGTCGACCAGGTGAGCCTCTAAGATAGACACTGATCTTAAGAAAAGGTGCTTGCTACTGCTTGTTGTTCTCTTTTAAAATTTACATATACCATCATTACACACATTGTCTGTGTTCTCCTGATCCATATTTAGGTATTCCCATGCATAATAAAACGTGTGGCAGTATACCGGCCTCTGTGATTGAGCAGATCATCGTGGCTCATCTTGTTCACGAACAAGATAAACCTCCTCTGTTCACCAATAGTCTATGTCAAAGTAAGAATTGTGCTACTACTACGAATAATCAGGGTAGTTGTAGGAATTCAATCTAGAGAGTTATTTGATGATCTGATATGATATTTGGTGCATTTAGGAACAATGTAACTGGATCACAAGCAAAAGTAATCATGTGGACCAGCTTCCTGGATTTGCATCCGACTTTTAGCTGTGACTAGAGAGCATATATGTTTTTAGGTCTGATAGACTGATGCGATGATGGTCTCATGGCTATCTTTGTGCAGTTGCGTTATTTATTTTTGTATAAGTGAGAATTTAATTTAGAGGCAAGATTCTTAGCCTTGTGTTTCATGTCAGGTGACTGTAATTGTGTTTGGTAAAGGCACTTAATTTCAAATGATATGTTCGAAACTCTTGTTACATAATCTGTGCAAGTACCGTAAATGTTCTGTATTGTACCTATCTTCGATGTCTTCTCCTAGAGATGCTCTTTGCTAGATCCCGCACATTTTGTTTATGCTAATCTTTCACTAGCTAAAACACAGTGGTCTATACAGTTATAGAGGGACATAGCGGAAGGGCGTCGTAATTGTTGTGATTGGCGTGCACCTGACCGGTGAGGAGGCGCCCCGAGGGGCGCCCCAGCCTCTAGTAACATCCATGAATCCATCGACGGAGGTGTGGAGAAACCCTTCATCAAATTTACAGGACATGTAAGTTCCCCATGTTCTTGCTCTTTCTTTTCTGTCTCCAGGAGATGTAATTACGTGAAGGTGAACTTGGACCAATCTAAGCCCCCATTGGCACAATTTTCTTTTAAGGTCCCGAAGCGGCTGTCACAACGATCTTCATTTGTGTATTACTATTTATTGTTATTAAAAATGGTAATGTAGGCATACCACAAATCGTGATGCCGTCAACTACATGTCATACACCAGACTCATTTTGTTCAAACAGGAGTGCAAGGAAAATTTTACTCTGATGATTATTGTAGTATTGGGTCTATGCGGGATGTGGGTTACAAACACCTGTTCAAGCCGGTAATTTCTTGGGTAATTAGGAGCACTTGCTGCTCGCATCTCAATTTTATCACCACATGAGCAATTTACTCACCAGACCAACAATATTTATTAATTCTTAGGCTGACTTTTATAGTATTATTTATTGAAGGAATTCCCATGGAAGTATTTCACACGCCAAACAATGCCACTTTGCAGTCAGCTATAGCACAAATGCCATACACCCCAACTACAGAAGGTGATGTTTACTACCAGAAATAGCATCTTCATTTGGGCTAATTGCTGTATAAAAATGATGATGTAGGCTGACTTTTGTGTGATTTCTGTAGCTATGGGACCTTACCAACCATTTTCCATGTCAAACCCCACAACAGAAGATCCACGAACGAGAGCCATAGCCAATGTTGATAAGAATGAGGTTCGACTGCAACATGATAGGGAACGCAAAAATAATTTAAGTGCCGAGCAGAGGGAGGCTATAAACGCACAGAGAAGAGCAGCAAGGCAGAAAACAAAGGAAGATCGGCTAAAAACTTAACAAACAAGGAAGTGGATGATATATACGCGCGTGAAAATCAAGAGAGACGGGTAAGAGATAGAAAACGTCGAGATGGGGTGACACAAGAACAGAGAGAACAAAGGTTCAAGGAACGAAGATCACGTGATTTGACTAGGCGGAAGACCCCATGCGCTGACTGCATCGCGCTGCCATGTCCGATCGTTAACACACACATCACTTAAAGCTTCACCTCATGGCTCACCCTCAGCGTGCAGTCCTAACTACAGCTTAGAAAACGACGGTACTTCTCTCATTACTTTACTGTCGTTGGTTTCTACAAACTGATCGAGCAATTTCTTAAGGCCATCTTAATAATGATGCGGGCGAGTACCTTACCAGGACCTTGGGCGATACCATTGAGTAGGTAACAGATGGCGACCAGGAGCAGAGGCCAGAGACCAGCGAGCTCGCTCATAAACTACAGCTTAGAAAACGACGGTACTTCTATCATTACTTTACTGTCGTTGGTTTCTACAAACTGATCGAGCAATTTCTTAAGGCCATCTTAATAATGATGCAGGCGAGTACCTTACCAGGACCTTGGGCGATACCATTGAGTAGGTAACAGATGGCGACCAGGAGCAGAGGCCAGAGACCAGCGAGCGAGCTCATAAACTACAGCTTAGAAAACAACGGTACTTCTATCCAGTGGCGGAGCCAGTATGGGGTCGAGCCTGGTCGGCTGACCCGGCTCAGATCGAGCGAAAAAAAATAGAATACCCGAGCTGCTGCCCAACTCAACTATCCCACATAAAAAATGATACGCGTGCAAGATTATGATCAGCTATGCCGCCGCCGGCGAGCGCTAGTCGCTGCTAGCAGAGCGAGTGCTAGCCTCGAGCTCACCGGATCTCCTCGTCCTCATCTCGAAGTGATGTGCGCTTTCCCTTTTTTCCATCGTTTTTACCTGCTCTGATCTATATAAATATACCTCGAATAAAAAAATTGTTTACATGGAATATGTTGACATCGATGAGTAGGTTCCATTCCCATGCTCGATTTAAAGTTTCATCGATCATAGCTTGCCAATTTCGACCCGACGTGCGGAACTTTTGTAGACGAATTTTGTCAAATTCGTCGCACTCGATTGAAGTTTTGAAAAGTCCTCTCACAAGCAGGTTCCTCTCGACGTTGCCCACAACTTTCATGTTGTAACTTTTCTATTCGACACACATATGGTATTAGATCTTGTTTGTACTGTGTTTGGACTGCAACCAGTGTACACTGTGTTCTTCAACCTCTGTCGCCGCCGTTAGCATCCATGAACTCAACTACCCAACCACTTAATAGACATCATTGCAACCTCCGACGAAGTTCCTACAACGACCTTAGTCCAGACCACCGCCGCGACGACGTGCCGTTGTCCTCCTATCCGCTTATCATCGTGAAGTGCGGTGGTGAGAGGTAAGATTACCATGTAGATAGGAGGTTAGAGTACACGAAACACAGATGTAAACCAAACACAGGGATAGAAAACCTCCGATCGCCAATCGGAACGGGGCTGGTTGAATCATTCTGCGCAACCAAATGGCATGCACAACATGGACCAGACCACGTTTTTCCTGGACCATGCCCTTCTAGGCCACGGATGCAAGTTGGCCAAAATCCATGCACGAAACCAAACATGCCCTTAATTTTTTGCCTAAATATTTTTAGACTTTTTTTTGGTTCGACCCGGCTCAGTTCAATTCCTGTCTCCGCCACTGCTTCTATCATTACTTTACTGTCGTTGGTTTCTACAAACTGATCGAGCAATTTCTTAAGGCCATCTTAAAAATGATGCAGGCGAGTACCTTACCAGGACCTTAGGCGATACCATTAAGTAGGTAACAGATGGCGACCAGGAGCAGAGGCCAGAGACCAGCGAGCGAGCTCATAAAGAATTGTTGGCAGCAGAAGAGAGGCGATATAATATTACTAGCAGAAATGCAGCTAGGCAAAGCATACCACACGGGGAGAGGCATGCACAACAAAAAAGTTGTAATGCTCGCTTCGCGGCGCATGACACAAGTTCTTCAGGTTCCAACGTTGCTTCAGCTAGCACGCAAGATTACACCATTGGGACTGACGGTAACACTCATGTCTCCCCGTTTTCTTATACACGTACGTCATTATTAATGGTCACTTAAATGATGAACTAGCAAATTGATACTTAGACTGATCTTCCACCATTGTTATATTTGCAAAGTGGTTTTTATGCATAAACATAGTCTGATTCAGTCTCATGCATGTTCTGTTACTTTATTGGGCTAGAGATGTTATTTTCAGAAGTATAGTAAGAGATTTTCTATTCAGAAGTGCAGTACGAGAAGCTCTCTTGGACGTACTGAAAGAGATGAGCATTTTGATTATTTTTCCTGGGAGCTGCAACCAGCAATATCATATATTTTTAGACAGAGAACAAAGTATATCTTCTTACCTAATAGAACTCGTCGGATGTTCGACTAGCAGTCCAGCCGCTTATCTTCTCTGTCGAAAATATATGATCAGTCGTCATGCCCTTTCTTCATAGCTGCAGCAACTCCTGCACAATCAATTTCGATAATGAAAAGGTCAGTAAAATTTCCAATCATCAGGCGGATCTTGCCTTTGTTGACAAGTCTCGTGTCGAAATGTCCATGCGTTCAGCTCAGATTGGACGTGTCAAAATATATGTTTCCTCGTAACCAAAAAAAGATACTCTTGTCATCAAGGCATACTCGGAGCCTTATTGTTTAAGACCGCGGAGTTGAAGCATTGTCCGCGTAAGCGAATGCACAAGATTGCTAGGACATTCATCTTATTGTTTGAGATCAATAATAAATTGTGCCCTTGTGACATTCATCGGAGGTATATGCATGAATCCATACCTATATCAGTACCAAATTTCAGAATAAACTTGCTAACAAATCACTCCTCGCCATGACCATCTTGAGGGGCTGGGAGGGACAGAGGTGGAGAGCGCGGCGCCGGAGGGCCGGAGATCGAGGCAGGGGGCGTCCTGCCGGAGGGCACGCGACGGCTGAAACAAGCGCTGTCCGGTCATGGGCTCAAGCGGCGGGGTTTGGATCGACTGTGGCGCGGGGGAGCCGGCGCCGGGGATGGAGAGCAGCCGACGCGTAGCCGTGGAACGGGAAGATAGGAGCAGTCGAGGAATTGTGGATAAGAGCTAGCCAGAGTGTGGAAGAGGAAGATGAGTGATGCTGGGCTGGGGATACCACCTTTTGTTGTCTTCTTTTTACTGTACTACTTGTTTCTGTATCGAGTAGACTGTAGACTTATCCGTGCGAGTGCTTCCTTCCCTCCGGTCCAAAGCTAATTTAGACCTACTTACAATATCTTTTTTTCCATTTTCTATTGTTTTGTGCTTACGCACTGACCCTGGATGGTAAAAAAAAAAATCTCACAATCAATCAAAAGGAAAGCAACGAGAGAGCTATACATTTCTATCATTTATATACAAGTTTTTTATTGTCATATTTAATATTCAATTTTATGTTTTTATTTCCGCATTTGTACATTGTGGGTGTCACAGAAATTGATATTGTCGACAATCCAAAAAAAATCTACCGACATAGACCCCAATAGAAGGATGGCGGTGGAGACTGAAAACTCAACAAGTTTTATACAATCAATAGCGGTGAGAATTGTATTATGTATTTGCATTTAGAGATGTTCTAAATATTCATATCATATTTACCATGTATGTTTCGGTACATCATGGACCAAATCATGATAAATAACGCCGACAGTACTAAAGAACCAATCGACAGAGACCCCCAAAGGTGCTGGTGGTAGAGATAGAAACGTAACGAGTCTTACACAATCAATCGATGTGTGTTCTCTCTTTTCTATGCATACATAAATTATGTCGTTTATATCCCACTGCTCTTCAAGCGAGGTCAACGTTTGAACCAAGTCAAATTCTACATTTTGTTGACATACACTTATAGCATGGATTTTTTTTAAAGATCTCATGGATTTCTTGTTCTTACACATAAATATTCGTATGTAATTTACTAGCAAACATTATGAAAAATAGGATCCCACTATTCTACTGCTATAGATTTAGGACAAAGAGTCATGGACATAGAGGGCCCTCGAGAGGAAGGCTCAAGCCAGATAGGAAGTGGAGCTGCTAGGACAAACATGATTGTTGCAAAGTGCGAACTCACAAAAAATAACCAAATTAAACCAATTGCGACGCACACTGAAAAAAAAAAGAATCACAAGAACACAACCCACATCTGGACGTTAGAGTTTGACTACGCTTGTGTGGCCTTGGGCGAGGGACCTTATCTTGTTCCCTCTGTTCCAATTTAATGAAGTTGCTATTTATAAAATGTGGATGTATCTATACAAAATGTGGATGTATCTATACATGTGGATATATCTATACATGTATAGATACATCCACATGTGGTGAATAACAAGTCAATTAATTTGGAACGGAGGGAGTAGTTACTCCAGTGGGTGGTGGTCGTCGGTGTGGTCGTCAATACAATTTCTTCTCTACAGGTGCAGGCTACCCGTGGGCCATCAGGTCGGATCAGCCACGCCGAGCACGAACCAGGATGTAGGACCGAGGCCAAAGCCTGACGTGCACGGGCAGGGAGAGGAGATCGACAAGATAAGGGCATCGATAGGAAGTCAGGGTGCTAGGGCAGACATGACCGCTGCAAAGTGCGAACTTACAAAAAATAATCAAATTAAACCAATTGCCACATACATTGAAAATTCAAAAAATGAATCACAAGAACACAACACATATACTCCCTCCGTTACAAAATAGATGAGTTCAATTTGTTCAAAAAAGGATGTATCTAGACATGTTACGTGTATAGATACATCCACTTTTGGATAAATGAAAGTCATCTATTTTGGAACGGAGGGAGTAGACTTTAGTGCTTGGGTACGCTAGTGGTGGCCTTGGGCAAGGGGACATTGTCTTGCAGTTGCTCTAGTGGATGGTGGGCGTCGTTGTGATTGTCGGAATAATTTTTTTCTCCGCAGGTTGCAGGTATCCTGTGGGCCATCGACTTCGTCAGATGAGTGTAAGAGCATCTACACTGGGGCCTCCAATGGGGTGTCCGGCACCCCCCCAATTGAGGCCCAATTGGGGGTGCCGGACACATGTCCGGCCACAATTTTGGTAGTGCCCATAGCGACACCCCCCAAAGGGCCGCCCCCAACGGCGAGCAAGGGATCGAACACCTTGCGGGCGGCAACTTGTCTCAGCCGCTGCATTCAAACTAACTAAAAATGATACAAATTTAACTAAAACGATGCAAGTTATAAATTTAAACTAAGACGTTACAAACTTAAACTAAAACGATAGAAATCTAAACTAAAACGGTAGCTAAATCCTAATCTAAACGCCGCCGCTCGGGCCAGCCTCGTCGTCGTGCGCGGCCTTCTGGCTCTAGGCTAAGCGCGAGCGCCCACGCCTACCCTACCGGAGCGCGCTCGCCGCCCGGCGCATGGCATCCCTCTCTGCCGCCGCCATTGCTGCCCTCGCCTGCGCCTGCCTCGCCGCCGCCGCCGTCCGCATCTGGTTCAGCTCCTCGTGGGCCTCCCGCTCGGCGCGCATCTGGGAGGCCGCATGCGCTAGCTCCTCCGCCTGGGCGATGAGCTGTTGCTGCCTGGGCTCCTCTACCTGGGCGTTGAGCTGCTCGTACGCCGTCCGCTCGGCGGCCATGAAGGCGCGGCAACGCTCGTCGCGCTCCGTGGCCGCGATGGAGGCCTGGATGACGGCGGCCTCCACGGCGTCCCCAGCCGCCTCGTAGCCGAGCCTGACCTGGCGGCTTACCTGCTCGTTCGCTAGCTCTCGAACGAGTTGGCGGCAACCACCTGGTCTGGCCACAGCGGCGGCGGCAGCACCACCTGCTCCGGCTCCTGCTGCGGCGGCACCTCATCGAGCTCCGGCGGCGGCTCCTGGCTGGGATATGGGTCCTGCACCGGCTCCTGCTCCTCCTGCTCGTCCACGTCGATGTCGTCCACATCGGCCCAGTCGAACGGTTGTTCGTCGGCGGCGGCGGCTTCCTCCTGCGTCGAGCCGTGAGCACGGCGTGCTGCCTGGGTGAGGGTGGCCCATTAGGTGGCGAGGCGGTGAGGCATGGTTATGCTCTGGGCTAGGGCGAGCGTCGGTGCTGGTGTGGTGAAATGGCTGCACGACGAGGGCCTCTTTATAGCCTGCCAAGGTCGAGGCGGGAAACCGAGGCGGGAAGCGGTGGTGCTGTGTGGGAAGCGCCGGGTGGGTGAGCGCGCGTCGCGTCAGAGTAAATGGCGGCGACACGTCTCCGCCACTACGCCGCTTGGGAAGCCGGAAAAGGCCGGACGCTCGCAGACGCCGCCGTTAATGCGAGGCGTGCGGGAGACGCATCGCCGTCCCGTTCCTTCGTCGCCTGCGTCGCCATTAATGCGAGCGGAACGGCCTCCTGCACGACGCCTTAAACTCATGGCTAGGCCGACATTGTGTGTATGATGGGTGGGCCACCCCTGTCGGAGGCCATGTCCGGGACCGAGACCAAAGCCTCAGGTGCACAGACATGGCGAAAAAATCGGCAAGATGAGGGGGGCGAGTAAAGTCAAGGCTCGGGCAATTCGCATTACAACTTACTGCCTCAGTTCCAATTTAATTGACTTTGTACAAGAAAGGCATCCCACGGCTGAATGGATGATCTAGTGACTCGTTTCAGAGATCAACTGCTAATAACGCTCTCACGGTGGGTGTGCCTGAGTCTGACGAGCCCGGTCTTCATCTGGGCTTACACGAGGACAATGACACAAGACATTGATGATTTGGCATAACCCACTTTAATTTGCGACGGAACAACCAGTGTTGTAACAAGTGCTCGTGCAATGCGATATCTCTACTATATAATACTCTCACGGAGTACTGTTTGAGAAGATGTTGGTGCGTTTTTCACTTTTCCGGTTTTACCCTTCAATGCTAGGCTGATTTAGGAAATAATTACACCCTTGCCACCGCCAAGTCAAACGTACATGTTCGGTGAAAAAAGAAAATCCCCAATCTTATCCTCCCTCGGTCCTCCTCACCCACCTGCACCGCCACCTCCGTCGCCGGCCTGCTCCGGTGAGCCATCGCGCCGCATACCACCGCCCCGACACCAGATCCTCCGGCCTCCTCTCCCGGTCCCAGCTCTAGCCTCTCCGGCGACCATCGCAGCCCTTGCCGTCCGCTAGATCAAGATGCGCCGCCACCACGTTCTCGCGCGACCGGGTCCCTCGCCGCCTCATCTCCTCCTGGCCACCGGGTGGAGCGCCGCAAAGACGAGGATGCGCGGGCGCATCCGTGCCGGCCGGGTCCCCTCGCCGCCTCCTCTCCTCCTGGCCACCGGTGGGGCGCCGCAAAGACGAGGATGCGCGGGCGCATCCGCGCCGGCCGGCGGCCATGCTCGCGCTCGCGCCTGTGGCCGGCCGTGCCACGGTGAGCCATCTCTAGCCGACCGGAAACACTGCTCCTGAGCGGCCTTCTCTAGCTCTAGCTGACCTCCCTATGACCCAGCAGTTCAGCGTCCTCCTCCTCAAGCCCGGTCAGCTGTAGGTCGCTTTCGCCTCGCCCATCCACAGCGGCGCGGCCTGCCTCACGTGCTCTGACTCAGCATCTTCCATGGCTGCCTCCCCCACATCTCTCACCTTACCTACACACACGTCGCAATGAGGAACTGAGCAGCACCTTGATTTTCTCTGTCCTTCTGCCGTGCGCTGCTGCAGAGAACACGCCGACAGTACCGACGGGGCGGCCGGGACAGAGTTCCTCACCCGAATCTTGTCATCCAGAGAAGCTATGAACTGAGGCAGCAATCCAGAGAAGCTCTTGGCTCTATCGGTTTATTTGGGGTTCAGTAAACTGGTTATTGCTTCAGATTGCAAGGGGGTCGTTGGAATTCAGGCTGATGTCTTAGGTGCTCACCAGATTGATTGCTCTTATAGGATTTTGGTCGTGTGGCCTGCCGTCAGCTTCATCGATTGTAAGAGAAGTACAGAAGACTAATTTTGTGATATTGTACTTGGATATGACAACGGAATTGATTCTGCTTCTGATCAGGCTGGCTCTACCTATGCTTCACATGATGATTTTAGGAAATTCACACGGTTACTGTATGAACAAAATCCACCGTAGTGTTCCCTGAAAAAACTAAATACTATCTTGGTCATATATTAGATTTAATATGTTCAAGGAAGTTTAGCTTATGTACCATCATTTTTTCTCCTCATAGACTATTGTGTATTCAGAACATCCTTAGGCTAAACTGGGCATCTGGTCAAATCTTTGTATGTTCACTAATGCATTTTCTAGATGAGCTAACAAGTATATCAGGGTGCTTTAATTTCAGCGTTAGCTTTATTTAGTGTGTATAGGGGTGCCAAAATTTGATGGACTTGGTCTATTTGGGTCTTCCAATTGCGATGACCTAAAGTGCAATGAAGTTTCCGTCCTTGCGGTTCCTGGTCTTCCTGGATTTAGCTTCAAATTTAGTTTTTTATGCTTGGGTCTAACATTAAAAATTATTTGATTAAATTTTTATAGTTTTTCAATATCTTCTTATTCTTTTTATTATTACTTAAGAAAGAGATAAGAAATTTTTTGGTGACTCCGAAACAATTTAAATGTTATTCTCATGGGGATTTCATTTTCTATGAAAATATTTAGCATACTTTGACCAATATATAATTGATTTTATTTTTTATCCGTAGCAACGCACGGGCATTTTGCTAGTAAACTACTAGTATGATGCCAAGAACGAGAACGAGCCTTGGCTCGGTGGCTTGGGACAGCGGAGTCCCCAGCACGCCTAGGTTCGACTCCCAGTGGAGCGGATTTCTGGGTGTCTCACCCGCACAGCACGGTTCACGTGAATAGTGTTTGCGCTGTAGCAATTTGTGGAAGGCCCTATGGGCTGCATATACGCAGAAGGCTGAGCCCATAAATCAATCTGCCCCAGCTCTAGTTTCTGAGCCGATTCCACCGCGGTTTGATACTGGTATAATCTGGTTAGGTCTAGCTTGCGCACGGGTGGCGTGCGTGTGGTGTTGTGTGTGTGGAGAGTGCGTAGTGCGTGAGTTCAGATACTATAGATGTACTAAGTCCTAGAAATCAAAAAAAAAATATGATGCCAAGAACTAGCTTAAGAAATATTAGATCTCCATGGCATAACCCGGATAGTATCGTTCATCAACTGGAGCAGGCAAAATACATCGTGTGCGATCCATTCCAGTCATGAGCCGACGAGTCATGAGCCATCAAAAGAACCTGATACCCGGTACCAACCGGAGCGCGCCGCCGCCTTGGCGCCTCTCGCTCCGCCTCAGATGCTCGCTGCCCTCACCGCGGCGAGCTCCGCCCGGGCCTTGTCCAGCTTGTCCTGCAGAGCGGCAACCTCCGCGTCCCGCGCAGCCAGCTTCTTCTCCAGCTCCAATGTGTAGTTCACGGCCGCCTGCTCACAATCCACAAACAATGTGACCGATCAGACACCGGACAAGCACCTAGCAGTAAAAGATCGCACTCACATTGCATTTGCTGGCGTACCTCGTGAACCGTAGGGCAGCTCGACGCGGCGACATCAGATGGTCTGCTCGCCGCAAACATGAGCTCCTGCTGTGGCGCGACGGCGCGTCGCGGCATGTCTCGTGGGCGTGGAGTCCGCCAATCAATGCTCTCTCCACCGTGTCCGCTGGTGACATGCTGTGGCGTCTGGGCGAATCCCGGCGGCGGTGAACCCGCGCCGGTGGGCACCGTGCAGCCATGGACGGCAGGCAGGGTGTTTGGAAGTACACAAGAAGGCGGACCCTCTGCTTCGTCCAACCTCCTCTTCTTTCTGCGCAATGGGGCGCTGCTGTCCGGCTTGCTTTTCACCTTGGTCGCGGATGCCGACGTTTGCGTGGCCGCTACCTTTTCTGCCAGAATGGTTTTCATCATGTCGTAGACGGAGGGATCCATCCTTCGGAACCAGTGGAAGCACGAGTACAAGAAGACGGCGCCGGCGCCGGTGATGTGAGAGATGCCATGGCGGCGGCAAGGTTTCTGTCGCTAAGATAAGTCGTGAGATCCACGGGGGCAGCGCCGTGAGCACGCAAAAGCTTGGCAGCCGATCTCTTGTCCTCAGCGGAGAGCACAGGGTCCATGAAAGAGCTCTTGGACGGCTCGTCCCACACCACGGGCAATTCCATGGCTCCGGCGACGAGAGGAAGAAGAACCCATGCTTCCAATCCTTGATGTTGGTCAGCAACCCCGCGAAGCACAGGGCGGTGGTGTCTTTGGATCGGAAAAAATACCACCCTTTCTGCTTGTGGTTGCGGACAGACAGCAGGAAGAAATGGCGGAACACGGCCAGCGACGGCGGCACACCTGCAGAGTGGCAGAGCACGAGGAAGCCCGCCATGATGCGCCAGCCGTTGGGCACGATCTGGGACGGCGCGATGCCGAAATGGACAAGCGCGTCGCGGATGAACGGGTGCAGCGGGAAGCGCATCCCGGCCTCCAGCGCGTCCGTGTACACGCAGACGGCGCCCGGCGGCGGGGACGAGCTCGCGCGCAGGTCGCCGGCAGGGCGCGCCGTGTACTGATTCTTGGGGACGCCGTATTTCTTGCACACCGCGTCGACGCTGTCCTGGGTGCGCAGGAACGAGACGACGGCCCCGGCGTCGGTTTGCCGCGGGATGACGACATCAGTGGCATCATTGCCGGTGTCGTCCTCGTCGGAGGTGTCGACGACACCGTGTCGTCACCGTCGTCCGGATCATCATCAGAGGAGGTGGAGGCGCGGTAGTCTGGGTCGTCGTCGTAGGAGGGGCGGCGCATCGCTCCCCGTGTGGCACTGTTGTCCAAGAAGGTGGAGGAAAGGAGGAGATGGATTTGCCGGTTCACAAGCTGTTTGGTTCGCGAGGAGCTTTTCATGGTTGAGATGAGACTTGAGAGGTCTAGTGTATACTGTACGATTTGATGGGTTGAATACGCACCGGCACTCACTGCGTCACAGGTCTGTTGGTTGCTCCGGCTACTCTACTGACAGCGCAAATGTCACCAGGTTATCAGAGAGAGCACAACGATAACAAAAAATCACGGTTTGAAAATCTTGTCTGAAGTCTGAACAACGATAATATGAGACCAGATTTTGTAACGAATATGAGACCGGTGAAATTTAAGATACAACCGGATTCTAAAAGTCATACATCATCTATTTTGACCTCCACGCATTTAACGGCTACGTTTGATTATTAGGATTTTCAAAGAATAACACAACGATTAGAGCGTCATGTCATGTTAAATGCCTTAAATCGGGGGAAATATAAGAATTTATATATAGTGTTTGATAGCTTAGTCCTTTCGGTTGGATGCAAACTTTCTTCGAAAATATAACGAGATCCAGTTCTCTGGCAATTAAAATCATGAGAACATATCCTTCAAAATCTACGACCTATATAAAAAAATCTAAGGTAGACTAAGTCAGAGCCTATTGGTAGGGAGGGGTTGATGACTTCCCATCCAATCGAGTTCAAGTTCGGGTTACCCGCAAATTCGTTGATGATGCACTATTCTTCTTAATTAAACGCGACGGCTCCTTCTCGTCGACCTCGTAGTTTTTTAAAAGCTAAGCATCAAAATTCCCAAAAACACTCCTATCAAAGGCACTTTGAGTCCTCACACCGAATGGGAGGACCATGCATTCTTCAATCCAATAATATTAGAAGACAACATGATATTGGCTTCAAAGTTTATTTGGCACATAAACAAAAAAAATAACGCTCTTTTTCTCTAAACTATATTCCATAGGGATTCTAAGATTCTAAAATGACGTATGAACTAGCCCTTACACAATCATCCTGGAATAAGAAGAAAATTACACATGCAATAGAATTTATTTTAAACCCATGAAATTCGTGAGCACGCATACTAGTAAAATTGAAATGTTTATTACAAAAAAGCAAATTTAAATCGTACATTCTAATTGCATGATATGTTGTTTCCAACATCATTCTCCTTTAACATATCCTGATAAAATATAGGTTTTTTTTTTGCGAAACGCATAATAAAATTTAGGTTAGAATGACACCCGAGCAAACAATAAAGTGGACTTATAAAATATCTATTCTACAAGCAATATGAGGACTTACAATGGTCCAGTATTGTCTAACGTCAATTTTAACTATTGGGTTAAATGTCTTTAACCATTTCTATTACAATTTGTTGAGAAATTAGGACTTAGAGGAACACGAGACGTCATGGTTGAAACCCGATTCGAAACATCCCCAAAATGTTAAGAATGTTTACATGTTGCTAGGAAAAATATTTGTATCAATTACATGTTACAAATTATGGCTTTGGCTAGTTTAACGAATTAAAACATTATCATTATTTCAACATTTCATGTTGTTTGAACGAATCGATTTTTTATTTGCGAAAAGGCCAACCAGTCTATTGATTATCAACAACGGTAGAAAGAATCCCAAAAGCAATAAAAATTACAAATAGGTCTTCACACCACCTAGCGATGACTACAAGCAGTGAAGCGAGCCGAAGGCGCGCCGCCGTCCTCACCTCTCCCTCACTGGAGCCGGGCAAAGCTTGTTGTCGAATAGTTAGTTGTATTAGATATACTGGAAGTCGTCGTGCTAAGGCCCTGAAAGACCAACGCAGCAGACCAGCAACCATCGCCAATGATGACAATCGTAGATCAGAATAGCCAGACCTAAACCACACGAACGAACATAAAAACAGACCGGATTCGAGAAGATCCGCCGGACACACAACTCCACACGCCCTCCGTCGATACTAGACGCATCTCCGGAGCGAGGATAGGACGGGGAGTACCTTATTCTGTTTTCAGGATGTCGCCGCCGCCACAACACCCAGAAAAAGACACTCGAAGACCTAAAAAAGGAACGGAAACCTTCCCGACGGCGAGGGGCTGCGGTCCGCCGTACCTCCCGGCCCAAGGGCTGTCGAAGGCGGGAGGGCCAGTGATACATCCAAAACGTATCTATAATTTTTGATGTTCCATGCCTGTTATATACTGAATACCACATGTTTATCTTACACTTTATATCATTTTTATGCATTTTTGAGACTAACCTATTAACAAGATGCTACAGTGCCAGTTCCTGTTTTCTGCTGTCTTTTTGTTTCAGAAATTCTATTCTGGAAATATTCTCGGAATCGGACGCCAATTTAACTGATTTATTTCTGGACCGAGACAAAGCAGCAGCCAGAAGGAAAAGGTCGGGGGCCACACCAGGGAGGTAGGCGGGCCCACGGCACGGCCACAGGGGGGCCCATGCCCCTAGGCCGCCAGCCATCCTCGGCTGTTCTCCGACGCCGCACTTTCGCCTATAAGTTGCATCTATTCGGGAAACCCTAAGTACCCGAGCAAAAATCCATGAAAAGTTCCGACGCCGCCGTCGTCTTCAACCCTAGTTCGGGAGGGTTTCTGCAGTTCTTCCCGGCACCTTGCCGGAGGGGAAATCATCACCTGAGGGCTCTACATCGCCATGCCTGCCTCCGCAGTGATGCGTGAGTAGTTCTTCACGGGACTACGGTTCCATAACAGTAGCTAGTTGGTAGTCTCTCCACCTTGTGCTATAATGTTTAGATCTTGTGAGCTGCCTAACATGATCAAGATCATCTTTGTGTAATGCTACATGTTGTGTTTGCTGGGATCCGATGAATTGTGAAGTTATGATCAAGTTTGTTCGTCTATCTGTATCATGTTCTATCTATGTTCCTGCATGCTCTCCGTTGTTAGTAGATGCTTTGGCCATTTAGATGCTAATGACTGCAAGCGAGGGCATTTATGCTAGATAGTGGGTTCATGCCTCTAGAAGTCTGGACTTGATTGACAGAAACAACTAAGGATGTAGATGTGATGTTGCCACTAGGTGCTATTAAGTCTAATGCGTTTGTTTACATTACACACTTTGCTTAATACTATAATATGTTGCTTGCAACTTAATACTTATGAGAGACTCGGAAGCTATCTTATGAGTGGATTATGAGTCATAGATGTAGCTAGTAAGCGGTCTATGTATATTGTTGTAATTCCCAGATAGATCTAACAATGAATATGTTCTTGTCATATATTGCATTGTCATGCGTTTGTATTTTGTCAATTGCCTAGCTGTAATTTGTTTACCCAGTGATGAACCACAAGTATAAGGGGTGTATCGTAGTACTTTCGATAAATAAGAATGTCGAACCCAACGAGGAGCAGAAGGTGTTGACAAGTAGTTTTGATCAAGAAATCACTGTAAATACTAGTAGACAAGTTTTTAGGGGTTTTTGATATTGCAGATAAATAAAATACGTGTAAATAAAAGACAGTAATAATAATTGCAGCAAGTGGCACAATCCTTTTTAGAGCAAAGGATAAGCCGGTTGGTTTACTTATGATGGCAAAATGTTCTTGAGGACACACGGGAATTTCGTCAAGTGCTTTCGCTTCCTACAGCCGATTAATCTTTATTATTTTGATAAGTGTTGTGTGGGTGAACCTATGCTAATGCACAGCCCTAACTTGGACTAATACATACTTGTGATTAAACCCATTGCAAGCATCCGCGTTACAAGGGAGTAATTAAGATAAATCTAACCACAACCTTAAACTCTGAGATCCTACACTCCCTCATGCACCGGTTTACTAACGGGGGTTTAGGTTTCTGTCACTCCGGCAACCCCACAATTAGTAGCCGAATACACAATGCATTCCCCTAGGCCCATAAAGGTGAAGTGTCATGTAGTCGACGTTCACACGACACCACTAGAAGAATAACACCACAACTTAAATATCAAACCATTAAATATTACTCAACATAGTTCCACTACTAACAGCATGACTTTTCTCATGTCCTCAAGAACTGAACGAACTACTCACAAGACATCATATGGATCATGATCAGAGGTGATATAATGATGAATAACAATCTGGACATATACTTCAATTCACCGATAAAACTTAATAGAATCAACCACAAGTAGTAATCAACACCGGGAAAGTTTCCCCTACGAACTACATAAAGTATAACCCTAGATGTGGTGGCTCTAGGCTGACGAGGGAATATCTCCTCAGCAATAGTGCCAGAAACAATGCTTGTACGTCACACGTCAGTTGGGAACCCCAAGAGGAAGGTATGATGAGTGCAGCAGTAAGTTTTCCCTCAGTATGAAACCAAGGTTTAATCGAACCAGTAGGAAAACGAGGTTTGCTTCGAAGGTGTTGGTGGAGGAGTGTAGTGCGGCGCAACACCAGGGATTCCGGTGCCAATGTGGAACCTGCACAACACAACCAAATTACTTTGCCCCAACTTAACAGTGAGGTTGTCAATCTCACCGGCTTGCTGAAAACAAAGGGTTAAACGTATCGAATGGAAAATGATGTTTGTTTGCATAAAACAGTAGAGAACAATGATTGCAGTAGATTGTATTTCAGATGTAAAAGAATGGACCGGGGTCCACAGTTCACTAGTGGTGTCTCTCCAATAAGATAACTAACATGCTGGGTAAACAAATTACAGCTGGACAATTGACAATTGATAAGTGCATATAACATGCATGTGTGAGCTGTGGTGTCTACTATGAGATTCATTTGGGCATTACGACAAAGTACATAGACCGCTATCCAGCATGCATCTATGCCTAAACAGTCCACTTTCCGGTTAACATCCGTACCCCTTCCAGTATTAAGTTGCAAGCAACAGACAATTGCATTAAGTAATGTGCGTAATGTAAACAATACATTCATCCTTGAATAAAGCATTGCTGTTTTACCCCTAGTGGCAACAACACATCTACAACCTTAGAACTTGCTGTCACTATCCCAGGTTAAATAGAGGTTGAACCCAACTATCATGCATAAATACCCCCTCTTGGAGTTACAAGTATTCACGTGGCCAAGGCTTCAACAAGTAACTGAGAGCATGCAAGATCACAAATGACATAGACATGATAATATAATATTCAGCTCCACATAGGTATCAATATAAGTCAGATCCCAGCAAACACAACATGTAGCATTACAATAAGATGATCTTGATCATGATAGGCACCTCACAAGATCTAAACATGATGGCACAAGTGGAGAAGACAACCATCTAGCTACTGCTATGGACCCATAGTCTAAGGATGAACTACTCACGCATCACTCCGGAGGCGGGCATGGCGATGTAGAGCCCTCCGGTGATGATTCCCCTCTCCGGCAGGGTGCCGGGAAGAGCTTCAGAAACCCCCCGAGTTAGGGTTGACGACGACGGCGGCAGCGAATATGTTCTGGATGAAAGGCTCGGTGTTTTAGGGTTTTCGCGTCTCGGGGAATAAATAGGCGAAGGGGCGATGTCGGCGGACCCCCGAGGGGCCCAAACCACAGGCAGGCGTGGCTGGGCCCACTGCCGTGCCGCCAGGTGGTTTGGCCACCTCATGGCTCTCCTTAGTCTCTCCTTCGGACTCCGTGTACGTGCTGGAAAAATAGGGACCTGGCCTTTTGTTTCGTGCAATTCCGAGAATATTTCCAGAAGTAACTTTCTGAAACCAAAAACAGCAGAAAACAGGGAACTGGCACTGTGGCATCTTGTTAATAGGTTAGTCACAGAAAATGCATAAAAGTGATACGAAGTGTATATAAAACATGTAGCAAATAGTATAATATAAGCATGGAACAGCAGAAATTATGGATACGTTGGAGACGTATCAAGATGTTGCAGTGGAACGAAGTGGAGCGGTGGAGATGATGGTGACGGCGGTGGAGATGATGATGATGATCCCGATGAAGTCCAGCGTGATGATGATGACGATGGCGATGATTTCCCCCCTCCGGGAAGGAATTTCCCCAGCAGATTTCTCCCTGCCGGAGAGCTTTTTCTCTCTCTGTGGTTTCCACCTCGTGGAGGCGGTGGAAAATTTCCTCGATGGCTCTCCCCGTCTTAGGGTTTCTGGGGGATTAAGTACGCGAAGGGGGAGTGCCAGAGGTGGGCCAGGGCGGCCACACCATGCCCCGGCGCGGCCAAGGGTGGGCCCGCGCCGTGGGGTGGTGTGGGCCCCTCGTGGCCCATCTCAGCCTCCCCTTTTGGCTGGCTCCGGCATCTGATAAAATAGGAGCTTCAGCATAATTTCCCTGAATTGACAATCTTCAGAAATAGGGTGTCTTGACGATGCTTTTTCCAGCTGAATCCTGACCCCGACAGTTAATTCTCCAATAACCATCAAACATGCAAAACAAGACAAAATAACATAAGTATATCATCCAAATATGAAATATATCAATGAATAGCAATAAATTATGATATAAAATGGTGATGCAAAATGGACGTATCACCCAACATGTATGCTTATTTATCTGTCTTATGGAGAAACACCACTGATACAAACACCGTTTTCACCACGCTCTACATTACTTCTTGCTGTTACTTTTGTGTTCATCATCATATTCCACACTATACGTTTAATCCATTGTATTCAGCAAGCCGGGGAGATTGACAATCTTCCTATTTCGTTGGGGCAAAGTACTTTGATTGTGTTGTGTTCAGGTCCACGTCAGTTGTTGGGTAACGGCGCCGCTGACACCTTTTCTAATCTCTTCCAATTCCTACTGGATCTGACAACCTTGGTTTTGTAATCAAGGAAAAACTTGTTGCTGACCACATCATACCTTCCTCTTGGGGTCTCCCAACGAACGTGCGTTTCCACGTCATCAAGCTACTTTTCTGGCGCCGTTGCCGGGAAATTGGAAGCTACAACAAGGGGAGTTTGACATCACCAATCTCTTTACTTTGTTTTTGTCTTGCTTAGTTTATTTTTATTTTATCTTGTTTGCTTTTAAAATCAAAAACCACAACAAAAAAATCAGCACTTAGTTTATTTCGGTTTGTTATTATGTCTAGTTTGCTAGTTGCCATCAATGGTTAACTTCTATGAAATTAGATCTTATTTCCTGAATGGGTACACTGAGGATCAACAAAATTATTATAAGGAATACCGTTTGTCTCGAAAAGGGGACACTTATGGGTACAAATAAATAAATTGAATGGTTTTGCTAGAAACTTGTGCTCTACTTATGATGAATCCTGGTGCTTTAATGAATCTTTTTGCTGTAGGAGGCATAAACACCTCCCTTTCCAATGTTATTATAATGATGATGAGACTTTGGCTTCTTATGCAAAAGGAAACTATGACTTTGTTAATCTTGAAAAAATTGAAGAATTTGTTGCTTTTAAGGGTGCCTATGAAATGAGTTGTTAGCAAAAAACCGCGACATTGAAGGCGAAATTACGAAAAACCGCGACAATGACGGGAGATCACACAGAACCGCAAGTCTGATGGTAATCCGTCGCAATAAACACACATCGAGCGTTAAACGTGAATTGACAGGAAAACTGACGTGTGGGTCCCACCCAAAAGCTGACGTGGCATATTGTCAGGACCAATTTGCATATTTTTAACTCGGTCCCACTTGTCAGCCTCATAGGAGCCAATAAAATAAAATAAAATTATCTAAAAAAGAAAAATACTTCCTCCTCCACCGCCGGCGTGCGAGCGGGAGGGCGGCGCCGGCGCGCGCTGGAGCAGCGGCCGGTGGCCGGCGTGGGAGCGGGAGGAGGGAGGCCAGGGCGGGGCCGACGCACGCGGGGGAGCGGCGGCCGGCGTGGCAGCGGGAGGAGGGAGGCCGGCGCGCGAGCGAGAGTGGGGAGGCCGGCGCGCAAGCAGGAGGACGGCGCCGGCGGACGACGCGGGAGCGGGAAGGGGAGGCCGGCGAGCGAGCAGGATGGGGCGGCGGCCGGCGCGTGAGCGGGATGGCGGCGGCCATGCCCGACGTCCACGACGCCTGCCTCCACCTCGCCGGCGAGCTCCCCGCCGTCGGGCTCTCCGTCGACTACGATCTGTGCGAGAGAGAGGAAGTTTTTTCTTTTCTTTTTTTTAGACACTTTTATTTTTTTAATTGGTTCACATGGGGCTGACCTGTGGGACCCTGTCAAAATTTTGCAAATTGGTCCTCACAATTCTAGTTTCCCATGCCACGTCAGTTTTAGGTGGGACCCACATGTCAGTTTTCCTGTCAATTCACGTTTAACGTTCGATGTGTGTTTTTTGCGACGGATTACCATCAGACTTGCGGTTCTGTGTGATCTCCCGTCATTGTCGCGGTTTTTCGTAATTTCGCCTTCAATGTCGCGGTTTTTTGCTAACAACTCCTATGAAATTGCTGCTTTGCTTAAGAATATTGATGATGCTCCTTACTACAAATCTGGGAATTTTTCTATACTTGGATATTGCCTCGAATATCACAATGATAATCCTTATATTACTGAATATCTTGAGAAAACTTATTCTCAAGAAGAACTGGTTGACTTTTAGGAACCTGTGGAAGAAGGAATTGCTGAAACTGAAGGATCATTGGATGAAAAAGAGGAGGAGAGTGAAGGACAAAAGGAGGATCTACCTTCTAATGATAGTAACTCTTTAACTCTTACATTATATGATTATCCTCCATGCCTACCTAAGGAGGAAGAATGTTATATTGTTGAATGTTATGATTCTATTGAAATATCTCCTCTTGATGAATTTGAAGTAACAACATCCTTGACTCAAGAAAAAGAAGAAATAACAGAAAGAAAAATGTGCTCCCTACTGTTATATATGATAATGCTCTTGATGATGGTCCTATATTGGCCGATGAAATTAATTATACTGCTATTGTCAAAAGTTGGTTTAATGATCCCACTATTTTAAAGTTTAATAAAAAACTATGTGTTTGTAGATCATGAAAAACATGCTTTATGTGATAGTTATATTGTTGAGTTTATTCATGATGCTACTGAAAGTTATTATGAGAGAGGAAAATATGGTTGTAAAAGTTTTCAAGTCAGTAAAACACCTCTCTTTATGTTGAAAGTTTTTAAGTTGCATTTGTTTTATCTTCCTATGCTAGTTACTTTATGCTACAATAATTTTTATTACAAGATTCCTTTGCATAGGAAGTGGGTTAGACTTAAATGTGTTTGATATTTACCTCTTGATGCTCTATTTTGTTTTTCAACTCTTATTCTTATGAGAGCATCATTAAAATCTTCTAGCCTAGCTAAAAGCCATTAAAGAAAGCGCTTTTGAGAGTCCGAAAATAATTTGCTATCACCGGTGGTAGCTGTGCACGCCGCGGCTGATCAACACGTGCGCCCTACGCGCTTAGGATTGTCAGCTAGGCACGCGGGATGCCAGGTATGCATGCCCAGCCTATCTCGTCCAAATGGGACTGCGCTCGTGTGTTGTATACCTGGCATACCTGGCATGGGATGCCTCGCATACAGGCCAGAGCAAACACACATACTGACATGTGGGAATGGATGTTGTGCTTGGCCCGCTGTGTCAGTGGCTAGTCAATCTTGTTGGGGCCGATCTAGTGACCCAGCCGCACCCATTGCCTTATCTTTAGCACTCACCCCTTTTTACTCTGGAAACGGAGGCCCAGGTAGCTGCCACGGGATGACAGCGTGCCCGCAGGAATAGTACATCGTAGACGAATCTTCACATGTCTATGAGTGCGGAAGGGATGTAATGGAGCCAGAGAGGGAATCTAACGAATCCTCGCACAACCGTCGATCCCAGCGATCCAACGGCGCCAACCTAGTGCGCAGCTGCCACCATGAATACATATTCGCCTCTCTTTGGGAGTCAACCCATTATCTTTTGTTTTCAGTTTTTATTTGTCAAGGAGCTTGCTTACCTCTGTAACAACTCCTGTGTATCTTTATTTTTCGTTTTCGTGTTGCCAAGAAAAGCCTCTAATGCAAGAAGGTGCTAAAGTTTTATTTGTTGTCCAGAAACAGATTTCTATACCTCACGGTAAAAATTCGTGAAAAATCACGGATTATTAGTTTAATCTGAATTGTTTTGAGTAGAAGCCGGAGCTCTATACCTATCTTTCGTTAGTTAACCATTTTCTGATTTGAGCATCGGAAGTGCCTCGAAAAAATTCATCTTTACGGACTGTTATGGTTTTGACAGATTCTGTTTTTGTTTTGCATTGTCTCTTTTGCAAGTATAGATTCATGTTCTTCGGGGGGAGATCAAGATCTTGCTTAGTAACAGTAGCTAATGTTTGAACTGAAGTTATGCATTGTTGAAAGGACATTTCTTAATCCCTTGTGTTTTGTGTGTTAGGCAACAATACTAGTGATGATTTAACATGAGAATCAAGTGATGCAGGTTTTAAGTGTGTAAAACATCTTTGCATCAAATCCAAAAAGGGAGTTGAAAAGATCCAGTATTGTTGCTGAAGAAAATCGGATTATCCGATGTTGGAAGATTCGGATTATCCGATTTGCAAAGTCTGCTGGAATTCTGCTAAGGACTAGAAGAAACTTCACACTGAAGATATTCGGATTATCCGAGTTGGGAAGTATCGGATTATCCGATGATCTGGATTTGCTCGAAATCTGCTAAGGACTACAAGGAACCACACACTGAGGATCTTCGGATTATCCGATGGTAGTCTGCTCGGATTATCCGATTCCATCGGATAATCTGATGTTGACTTGGATCGGATTATCCGATTTACCTGTCTGCAACGGCTAGATTCTGGGGCAGTATATAAAGGCCTTCTCCTACCTTGGAGAGGGCACCACGACCAGATTTGATTCCCCCACCATTGTTGAAAGCTTCAAATCACTAGATCTCTCTCCATACCCACTCAAACACCTTGTCCTTCTAGGACTTGGGAGAGATAGCCTAGATCTACACTTCCAACCAAGCGATTTGATTTTCCCCTCCGTTCTTGAGAGGGCTTGAAGCTTGTAAGTTCGTTGATACTTTGGATTGTCGTTGGTCGTTCTTGTGGCTTTGGGAGCCGCGGGGACTAGCCGGGAGCCTCCAATTAAGTTGTGGAGTCGTGCCCCGGCCTTGTGATTCTTGTGGCTTTGGGAGCCGCAGGAATTTGGTGAGAGTCTCCAATTCGGTTGTGGAGTGTGCCTCATCCTTGTAAAGGTTTGTTGCCGACCTCGAGGGCATCATATAGTGGCTCATGGATCTCCTCATTGAAGGATAACATGAGGGAGATACGGTGTGCCCTATCAAGGCTATTCGGAGTTCACTTTGTGATTTCGCACCGCTCCAACGGAGACGTAGCTTCCATTGGGAAGTGAACTTGGTAGAACATCTCCGCATCACCGTGTGGTTATCTCTTAACCTTTCTTTACTTGTATTGCTAGCTTAACTTGTTTAGAATATCTTGCTAGCTTGTTTATTGCTCATCATATAGGATTGTTCACCTAGTTGCATATCTAGAGAACTTATATTTGAGCAATTCCCAAATTTATTGAAAAGAAAAAGAAAATTTGTAGTTGCCTATTCACCCCCCCCTCTAGTCAACCTACTCGATCCTTTCAATTGGTATCAGAGCAAGGTCTCTTTATTAAGGGCTTAACAGCCTAAAGAGGAGGATGGCTAGCGAGGAGGAGTTAAAACTTGCTAAGGAACTACAAGAAACACCATCGGATCTCTTCCGACGACTCACCAAGCTTGTTGTGGCATGTAGGGAAAATGGAAAGAAAGATATGGATGATGAATGGGTCAAAGCCAAGTTCCTCAAGACCATTGTTCCATACAATGAAAATATGGTGATGAATCTCCATACGAGAGCGGACTACAAAACAATGTCTCCCAATGACATATTGGCACAATTCGTCACTTATGATACCTTGAAGGCCACTTCCAAGTCTTCCATCAACCAAATTCGTGGCACAAAGAACCTTGCCTTGAAGGCTCATGTGGAAGAACATCCAAGATATGAAGAAAGCACAAGTGGTCATCATGAAGAAGATTTTGTGGGTGAACTCAATGAGGTGCTTGCTCTTGCCGCCACCAAGTATTGGAACAAAAAGAATATCAAGAGCAACTTCTCCCCTAGAAGCAACTTCTCCCCACAAATGAAAAGAATGTGCTTTAATTGTGGAAAGGAGAATCACCTTGTGAAGGATTGCCCCTATGAGAGAAGAGAAGATTTTGGAGGCCAACTCATCTTAAAGAAGAAGAAGTTCTTCACCAAGCCCATCAAGTACCTCATCAAGAGAGAACCTCAAAAGGCTCTTGTCACCGCAACACATGAAGAAGAGTATGAGTCCGGTGGCGAAGAGGAGGATGATGATACAAGTGAGGAAGTGGGGATGGCGGCTCTTGCAATGGGCAACCTTCCTCCTTCATTGGCACCCCTTTTCTCCGCTCCAAATGACAACAAGATCCCCAAGCCTATGTGCCTCATGGCCAAGGAAACCAAGGTGAATTCCCCACCTAAAATTACTATCTCCTCTAAACCATCTCTCTTGGATTGTGTTGAGGATGTAGGGAAAAATGAGGAGAAAGAGGATACAATTACCCTCTTTATAAACAAGCTCCAAGGTCCAACCAAGAAAATGGTTGAGGCTCTCATGTACCAATATGGAGAAGCCAAACACCTCCTTGAGGAGAAGGAGAATAGGATTTATGAGCTTGAGGGGCATGCACGTGATCATGCCGATAAAATTGGTGAGCTAGAAGAGCAACTTGTTGAGGAACAAGTGTTCCGGGAGCAACTTGAGGAGACCCAAGCCAAGGATTTATCCAAGGCAAAAGAAACCCGTGAAACCTCTATTCAAGTTGCTAGTGATCTAAAAATTAAAAATGATGAGCTTGTAGAGAGTCATAACAAACTCCTTGAGAATTTTGAGCAACTTAGGGAAACCCACAAGGTGACCTCAAGTGAGCTCACCAAGCTCAAGGGGTCATATGCTAAATTACAAGCTCAATTTATATATGCTAGCTTCACCACTCCTCATAATGATAAAGATGCCAATGCTTGTGCTACTAACCCTTTATGTCTTAAAGCATCTCTCATGGAGGAGAACACTAGGTTGAAGGCCCAACTTGAAAAGGGTCTAGCCACTTGTATCCAAGGGGAAAAGAACCTCAATGATCTTTTGACCAATCAAAAGGGAGTGGTTAGCAAGGAAGGGCTTGGGTTTGCTCCCAAGTCCAAGAAGGCAAACAAGAAGAAGATGCCTACCTCCCCTTCAAAAGATATTATTTTTGTGAAGGAGGGGGAGTTGGGCAAGAAGAATGTTGAACCCATTGTGGGTGGTAAAGCCACAAGGGGCAATGCCACTCACAATGACTTTGCCGGAAAATATAACCCCTCATATGTGCTTATGAAATCTAGAAATGGTTATGTTTTTGCTAAATATGTTGGTACCTCATATGGAGATGATTATCACTATGCTATTTGGGTTCCAAAGACCCTTGTGACTAACAAAAGAGGACCCATTCCAAAATGGGTACCTAAATCAAAGACTTGATTTATTGTAGGGCTTTTCTTCCGGTGGATCTTCATGGCTCATTGATAGTGGGTGTTCATCTCACATGACCGGAAGCAAAGAAGTAGTAAAGGGCTTATTGAAACAATTACTCTCATTCTCTCATGTCACCATTGGGAACAATACAAGACTTAAGGTATTGGGATATGGCAAGGTGGTGATCACACCGGAGTTATCAATTGAGAAGGTCCTCCTTGTTGAATCCCTTTCATATAATCTACTTTCCGTTGGTCAATTATGCGATGCCGGTTACACCGTTATCTTTAATAAATACCACGTGACCATCCTTTTCACAAAATCTCTTAAAGTAGCCTTTGTTGGATTTCGTGAGAACGGTTTGTATGTGGTCGATTTCTCGAAAGAGACCACTCAAATTGCCACGTGTCTAATGGCTAAATCCGACAAGGGTTGGCTTTGGCATCGCCGGCTAGGCCATGTCGGTATGAGAAATTTACAAACTCTTGTAAAGGGTGGACACGTGGTAGGACTAACCGATGTTAATTTTTCCAAAGATCGTCCTTGTAGTGCTTGCATAGCCGGAAAGATGCATGAAAAGAATCACCCCAAGAAGACCATTATCTCCACTAAGAGGCCTTTGGAGCTCCTTCATATGGATCTCTTTGGGCCTCCCACATATGATAGTCTTGGTGGCAAGAAATATTGTTTGGTGATTGTGGATGATTATTCAAGATATTGTTGGACTTTCTACATCAAGAAGAAGAGTGAAACTCAAAAGATATTCATTGACTTTGCAACCCTAGTTCAACGCCAATATGACTCCAAGATTTTGGCAATTAGAAGTGACAATGGTACGGAGTTCAAGAATTACACTATGGATGATTTCCTAAGTGGGGAGGGCATTCAACACCAATATTCCGCTGCATATACTCCCCAACAAAATGGTGTCGCCGAAAGGAAGAACCGCACTCTTATTGATATGGCAAGAACTATGATGGCCGAATTTCATTCCCCATACAACTTTTGGGCCGAAGCCATCAACACCGCTTGTCACTACTCAAACCGGCTCTTCTTCCGTCCTCTCATGGAAAAGACACCATATGAACTCCTCACCGGTAAAAAGCCAAATGTATCTTACTTTCGAGTCTTTGGTTGCAAATGCCATGTTTACATTAAAGGTTGCAAAATTGCTAAATTTGAATCTAGATCTTTTGATGGTATACTTGTTGGATATGCCGCAAAGTCTCATGCTTATAGGGTCTACAACATATCCACCGGGTGTGTTGAAGAATCTATGAACGTGGAGTTTGTCGAGGATAATGGCTCCCAAGCGGAGCATATTGATCATGATGATGTAGGTGATGATGCTCCATCTCAAGCCATAAGAACTATGGGGATTGGAGAACTTATTCCTATTGAAGGACCTATTGATGATACTCAAGAAGAAGGAACAAGTTCTACTCAAGTTGAGCCATCCACCTCAATAGTTGATCAAGAAACTATCCAAGAACAAGAACATGATATTCATTCACATGATCAAGAAGATGGTCAAGACCCACCCAACTCTAGTGGTGAACGAGAACATAATGAACCCACAACCCAAGAACTCCACTTAGGGTTGACCATGAGCAAGATGAAGGCAATGATGAAGATATTTGTTGGTGAAACAATTGGTCAAGCCATGGAACGCCGGGTCATCCGGCGTGCATCAAAATTGGATCATCTTTCCCACTTCAAAGAAAATATCCTTGGGAGTATTCGTAGGGGTGTGTCCACACGCAAACAATTATCTAACTTTTGTGGTCATGTCTCTTGTTTGTCTAGCTTAGAACCTCTCAAGGTATATGATGCTCTTGAAGATATGGATTGGGTTGCGGCTATGCATGAAGAGTTGAACAACTTCGAGCGCAACAAAGTATGGTCATTAGTTGAAAAACCCAAAGACACATGCCATAATGTCATTGGAACCAAGTGGATATTTAAGAACAAGCAAGACTCACATGGTCAAGTCATCCGCAACAAAGCAAGATTGGTTGCACAAGGCTACACCCAAATCGAAGGAGTCGACTACGGTGAAACCTATGCCCCCGTTGCTAGACTTGAATCCATTCGCTTACTAATTGCTTATGCATCTACTCATAATATTGTCTTATATCAAATGGATGTTAAAAGTGCTTTCTTAAATGGTCCACTAAATGAGTTGGTGTATGTTAAACAACCTCCGGGTTTCGAAGACCCTAAATTTCCTAACCACGTCTACTTACTACATAAGGCTCTTTATGGGCTCAAGCAAGCTCCACGTGCTTGGTATGATCATCTCAAGGAGTTCTTAGTAGACCGTGGCTTTGAAATTGGGGTAATAGATCCCACTCTTTTTACAAAAAGGGTAAATGGAGATTTTTTCGTATGCCAAATATATGTTGATGATATTATCTTTGGTTCCACTAACCGTGAATTTAGTGATCAATTTGGCAAGCTAATGACCAAGGAATTTGAGATGTCCATGATGGGAAAGTTGAATTATTTTCTTGGCTTTGAAATCCACCAATTTCGAGAAGGAACATTCTTATGTCAAGCCAAGTATATTAAGGACATGCTCAAGAAATTTGACATGAACAATGCCAAGCCTTATAAGTTTCCCATGGACTCCAAGGCGGATCTTCACTTAGATCCGGATGGTAAGGAAGTTGATCAAAAGCTTTATCGTTCTATGATTGGATCTTTGCTTTACCTTTGTGCATCTAGACCGGATATTATGTTTAGTGTGGGTATGTGTGCAAGATTCCAATCAAGTCCTAGGGAAAGTCATGAAACCGCGGTTAAAAGGATTCTAAGATACTTGATGGATACTCCTAACTTTGGTCTTTGGTATCCCCAAGGCACAAGCTTTGATCTTGTAGGTTATTCGGATGCGGATTGGGCGGGTTGCAAAATGGATAGAAAATCAACTTCGGGTACTTGCCAATTCCTTGGTAGGTCCCTTGTGAGTTGGTCTTCTAAGAAGCAAAATTGTGTGGCCTCGTCCTCCACCGAAGCCGAATACATTGCCGCCGGAAGTTGTTGTGCACAACTATTATGGATGAGGCAAACTTTAAAGGATTATGGTGTCATTTGTGACAAAGTGCCTCTTTTATGTGATAATGAAAGTGCCATCAAAATTGCTCACAATCCGGTTCTTCATGGGAAGACCAAGCATATTGAGATCCGGTATCATTTTATTCGAGATCATGTTGAGAAGGGTGATATTGCAATCAAGTATGTCAACACCAAGCTTCAACTCGCCGATATGTTCACAAAGCCTCTTGGTGAAGCAAGATTCAAGGAGTTGAGAGGAGAACTTAATGTGGTGGACATAAGCAATTGGATTTAGTGGACTTCTTGCATACCTACCCATATTAGACGATATTCATTTGGTTTGGATGTAGGCATGGACATAGGGGGAGTGCGGTCCTAATCCATTGGACTATCCCTCCCCCCATTATGCCGATAGTAAGAACTCATTTTGTCTCTATATTTTCATTTCATGAATTGTGAGCTTAAATGACGAGTAGTGGCCGTGAACCCGAGATACATCTTCGCGGTGTCACACCACAAACTCATACATGGTGGCCTTGGCCACCGCCCTCTTCTTTATGAAGAGTTGGTTCTTTTCGGTCTTAATTGAAAATCATTTGGAATTTTGGTCCTATTGTTGGTTTTATGGGAAACCCACTCATCTTGGCATTTCCTTGTTCGATTTTTGCAAGTTTGAGTGTGGAGTACCAATGTCAGTTTGGCAATCTTATCCCAAGCCTATCTTTCCTAAAAACACTCCATCTTATGCACACAAGTCTTATTTTGAAACTGAGGAGAAAGGGTTTAGCAGGCCAGAATTTCTAACGAAATCCTGACAATCGGATTATCCGATCAGACTTGCTCGGATTATCCGACTATCGGATTATCCGATTCAAGTCAAGATCGGATTATCCGATTTGGCGGTTCGTCGCCTAAATAGAGCAGGGGTCGGGGTGAAGGGCTCAGTCGAGCGTTTCTTCCACCCCCGACCCTCTCTCTCCTCCAGCGCCGCCGCCTGCTCTCCCCGCGCCTCCCCGGCATCTCCGGCCGTCCCCAACTCCGGCATTTGGCCGGATTGGTGCTCCTCCTCCCCGGGAACCCATTCACCCAAGCTTTTTCCTCAATGGACGAGGGTAACTTCTTCTCTCTCATCTCCTAGGTGTTCCTCACCTAGATCTTTGTAAGAAGTTGTTTTGGCTGGTGGTAGTGGTTCCCCTTGGTACTTAGAACACTAGGCTAGCCCCCCTTATTGTCGATCTACTGCTAGACCTAGGACTTGAATCAATTTGTTGCTGCCAGATTCAGATCGGATATTCCGATTCAGTCTGAACCGGATATTCCGACCAGTCGGATTATCCGATTCATACTTAATCGGATTATCCGAAATTGCTCAGTGGTATTTTTCAGCCACATTTTGATTTGTCCAGGACTTAGTAGACTCAACTTAGGGATGCTCTCCTAGTGTACATTGTACCATTCCTTGCTCTGTGACTTGTGTGTACTCATCTATGCTATCCATCTATTGCTCTATCTCACAGGTGGTTCCGGTAGTCGTGGTTCGGGTAGTCCTCCGAAGAAGCATGCTAGAAAAGAAAACTGCCATCCAAGAAGAAGCAAGTTGCCATAAACCTTCGAAGAAGGGCAAGGAAACTCGCCCCAACTACTTGACCATGAACCCCGTTGACTATGCCCAAGTCCGTCAGTCCAACTGGTATATAATGTGCCAAGAGATGAAAATATTGAAGATCCCAACTTCTGGTGCATGGAGCAGATCTATATATACAATGACATCTATAAGCATTATCTCCACCCTATTCGCCCGATGCAGCCCTACAGAATGCGAGATATCAAGGCCAAGGCCAGTTATGCTCAAGCTGCAGATGTGATTGAACAGATGGGCATGGTTTCTCTCATTGAAAAGCAATGTCCCTACAATGTGCCAATGATTCTGCAGTTTTTCTCCACCTTGGTGATCGAGACTGACCATAAAAAGACCATGAAATGGATGACGGGTCGCACTCAGTGTACATCCTCCTTTGCTCGGTTGTCTTCTCTTCTTGGCTATTCATCCTACCGCAGCAACCTTCCTCCTAGTGGTTACCGTATGCACACTGTTGAGAAGCAAATAAAAACATAATGAAGGACATGTATGGGGCTAATGGAATTATTGGCCAAAAACAGGGCCTCCTGCCCCTCTATGACCAGCTTGTGATCATCTTCCGCTCAACTATTGCTCCCAGTGGAGGTAACAATGACAATATAGTTGCTCCTCTTGCAAATCTGCTTTGCCTTGCTAAAAAGATTGTTGAGAATGAAGACCCTGAAGCTGATTTAAAGTGGATGTGATGCATTTCATCTTTCGTGAGTTGTTTGACTCTATGGTCAGTGGGCTCACTATTCCTTATGCTCCTTACATCATGATGCTCATCAAGGACACTCTGAAGAACCACAACTTCAGCCGGTATGATATGGAGCCCCATTCGTACAAGAGGGTTTATCAGAAGAGGAAAGAGGTTATTCCATCTTCTGCTGCTGCAGCTCCTGCCCAGGTTCCTTCATGGGTGATGCTCGTCGTGGCGCCACCCGTCCGTCTCCGGTTCCGCCCAAGAAACTGAACTGGTTCCAGCGGAACATCCTGTGCATGAATGCGGACATCCGGAGGGGACAGTATGACACTTATCTTAGGCAGGAGAACATTCTCAAGCACCTTCCTCGCCTCGCAGATGACCCCCCAGAGTCTGCTCCTCTCTCTTATGATCAGTGGAACAAGGGCTCTCAGTTTCCATGGACTCAGCTTGAGTCTCATCTTCTAGAGACAGCTTCTGCTGGCCCTTCCCGGCCATCCTACACTCGTGCCCGTACTTATGAGTCTTCAGAAGAGGATGATGCTGAGTCTGAGGAAAATGATGATGATGATGCTGATGGCGGTGACGGTGTTGTGATGACAATGATGATGATGATGATGCCTCTGAGTCGGAGTGATCTACTTGGGCCGTAGCATCGCTCTTTTCCCTTTTTGGCGTTTCGATGCCAAAGGGGGAGAAGTAGTTCTATTAGGTCTCCGTGTGGGATTTGCATGGGTTTCGGGCACAAGCATATGCTTTTACCATTCTTGTTGCGCTTGTGTCCATTTATGTCGAACTTATTCGTGTTGTGTTTTCTGTGGAACTTATGTGTGTGAACCTTTGTGCTTAAGTTATGAGACATATGGATTTCTAATATGGTTATGCGGTGTATTCTTGTGCTATGGTTTATTTCAACTCTATTGTGCACAAGGTATAGTTCTCTATTTTGATATGTCTCCCATGAAATTTCCTATCTAGTTTCCTTACTATTTGGAGGTGCCCTCTTCCTATATGTGTTGCATTTGTATTCAAATGCAATTTAATTATATGCACACATTCAGGGGGAGCTTCTCATGTCTTAAGCTCGGGAATCTAGATAATATAATTATGCTTTCCTTGCAAATCCTAGTGTTGTCATCTAACACCAAAAAGGGGGAGATTGAAAGGACATTTCTTAATCCCTTGTGTTTTGTGTGTTAGGCAACAACACTAGTGATGATTTAACATGTGAATCAAGTGATGCAGGTTTTAAGTGTGTAAAACATCTTTGCATCAAATCCAAAAAGGGAGTTGAAAAGAGCCAGTTTGTTGCTGAAGAAAATCGGATTATCCGATGTTGGAAGATTCGGATTATCCGATTTGCAAAGTCTGCTGGAATTCTGCTAAGGACTAGAAGAAACTTCACACTGAAGATATTCGGATTATTCGATGATCTGGATTTGCTCGAAATCTGCTAAGGACTACAAGCAACCGCACACTGAGGATCTTTGGATTATCCGATGGTAGTCTGTTTGGATTATCCGATTCTTGGATCGGATTATCCGATTTACCTGTCTGCAACGGCTAGATTCTGGGAGCAGTATATAAAGGCCTTCTCCTACCTTGGAGAGGGACCACGACCAGATTTGATTCCCCCACCATTGTTGAAAGCTTCAAATCACTAGATCTCTCTCCCTACCCACTCAAACACCTTGTCCTTCTATAGCCTAGATCTACACTTCCACCCAAGCGATTTGATTTTCCCCTCCGTTCTTGAGAGGGCTGAAGCTTGTAAGTTCGTTGATACTTTGGATTGTCGTTGGTCATTCTTGTGGCTTTGGGAGCCGCGGGGACTAGCTGGGAGCCTCCAATTAAGTTGTGGAGTCGTGCCCCGGCCTTGTGATTCTTGGCTTTGGGAGCCGGAGAATTTGGTGAGAGCCTCCAATTCGGTTGTGGAGTGTGCCTCATCCTTGTAAAGGTTTGTTGCCGACTCGAGGGCATCATATAGTGGCTCGTGGATCTCCTCATTGGAGGATAACACGAGAGAGATACGGTGTGCCATATCAAGACTATTCGGAGTTCACTTTGTGACTCCGCACCGCTCCAACGGAGACGTAGCTTCCATTGGGAAGTGAACTTCGGTAGAACATCTCCGCGTCACCGTGTGGTTATCTCTTAACCTTCCTTTACTTGTATTGCTAGCTTAACTTATTTAGAATATCTTGCTAGCTTGTTTATTGCTCATCATATAGGATTGTTCACCTAGTTGCATATCTAGAGAACTTATATTTGAGCAATTCCCAAATTTATTGAAAAGAAAAATAAAATTTGTAGTTGCCTATTCACCCCCCCTAGTCAACCTACTCGATCCTTTCAATTGTGTTTTACAGAACTAAGTGAGCTTATGTTTTCATACACTAACCCCTCTAATGAAGTTTGCTAGTTGTCTTTGTGTGAAGGAAGTTTTCAAGTATTAGAAGAGGAGGATGATATAAGAAGATCAAGAAGAGAGAAAAGTTTAAGCTTGGGGAGGCTCCCTTGGATCTCCCCAGCATATATCAAGAAGACTCAAGCGTCTAAGCTTGGGATGCCCAAGGCATCCCCTTCTTCTTTATTGCTTCACATATTGTGTGCTGTTCTTGGAGAGTCTGTGTTTTTTTTTTGTTTTTTTTGTTTTGTTTTTATTTTCTGATCATAACTTAGTTGGACCCTAGCACTCTTGTTTGCGAGAGAGACACGCTCCGCTTTTTCACTAGAATACTCCTATTCTTCACTTATACTTGTTGAGTATTCTTGTCAAGCGCTGCTATACTGTTAGCTATTGTTTTTCATGTATCTCTTGTTCAGAGCTATTAGATCTTTTGGGGAAAGTACTCTCTTGCTTCACTTATATTTGTTTGGAGAGTTGTATAATTGGCGTCTGGTTGGAACAGAAAATGCTAAAGTGTGTGGTAGTTGTATAATGGAAATTTTGCATAGTCTTGTAGATCATTGAACTTTGATAACTTGATTCCTTGCAAATGTTTTGAGATATTATGAAATTAGATTTTAAATGCTTGTTGGTTAATTAAGCTAAAATCTGATTAGTGGTTGTGTTATTAAATCTTGTTCCGTACTACAAACTCTTAAAATTGCTGAAGGTGTAGTTGGACTTGATAGCTTCTCATGTCTGAAGGTAGTTGGAAACAACATAGTTGTGTGCTAAGGTCGGGGAATCTAACAAGGTACTTGTACCTCGTGAACGGCCCCTCTTGGAGTAAATTTAATCATGCTCTTAATGTTAAACCTGCTAGTTGTTTGCAATAAACTTGTGAGTTCTTTTTGACTAATGTTGAGCTACGGTTTTTAGCAATTCCACCATCCATATTTGCTAGCCTCTTCGATGCTGTGCATTGCCTTCTGCTCACATTGAGAGTTGTGCATACTTCGCCAGTACATCCAACCCCGTGGGAGAAATTCCTCTTGTTCTCCTACACATAAGCCAAACATCTTCCTCAAAACAGTCACCATAACTACCTATCACAGCATTTCCATAGCTGTTTCGAGATATATTGCCATGTAACTTCCATCTTACATTACATGACTTGTTGTCATTTATCATTGTTATATATTGCTTTGCATGATTCTATACAGCTGATGTGTGGTTTTACCTATGTTACGCTAGATCATTGCACATCCTGCTACACTGGCAGAGACACTCAGTTTCATACATCATGCTTTGTTCATTATGAGTTATTTATACCAAAAAGTGTGTCATCATATTAGAATGTTGCCCATACAGTGAGGGAGAGAAAAGTGAAAAGAGCCACGGAGGCCATCGAAAAGTGAAGTAGAAAAAGAAAAAGAAAAAAGAGAAAAAAAGAGAAAGAAAAGAAATAAAGAGAGAGGGGGCAACATTACTTGTGCTCATGTTTAGCACCTGTTTCATAGTCATCATTTGTGCTCATGATTAGCACCTATATTCCATGTGAGAGAGTTTTTATATTTTACTAGTATAACTATGTGGGAAATTTACGTTATATAACTTGGGTTGTATATTGCAATGATGAGCCTCCTCAAATGTGCTCTAGGTCTTCATGAGCAACCAAGTTGGATCACCCCCACTAGTTTCATTGGAGAGCTTGCATACACTTATAGCTCTATGTGCATCCGTTGCATGGCAATCACTACTCTTTTCATAGCTTCGATTATAAGACTTCCTCTTGTCTAATGATCACTTACAGCTTTGTGAGACTATCTTCTTTTGGCCTTCCAAACCCCCATTATTATTCTCTTTGCCATAACATTCTGGTGCCAATACCAAATGCTTACGCTCACCGGTTGAGTAAAACTTCTAAACAGTTGATTCATTACGTTTGTGATACTTTTGCTTGACTGGATCCTTTCTATGTTTGTGGAAGATTACTTGATACTTGAGTAGAAGGATTGAACTTCTATACTGAATGCTTAAATCATCTATAATGAACTTTGTTAGGTTTCATGTCTTTATAGCATCTTCCATGAAAGGTTTTTAATTGTTTAATTGTCTTGCTTTATAATCTATTTGTTTAATATCAAATATAGACTTTTGATTTGAATGACTTGATCTCAACTCACATGCTTTACATTACTATATGATCAGGATTATGTTGGTAGCATGTCACCTAAAAAATTATCTTTTATCGTTTACCTACTCGAGTACGAGTAGGAACTAAGCTTGGGGATGCTTGATACGTCTAAAACATATCTATAATTTTTGATGTTCCATGCCTGTTATATATTGATTACCACATGCTTATCTTATACTTTATATCATTTTTATGTTTTTTTTGGGACTAACCTATTAACAAGATGCCACAGTGCCAGTTCCTGTTTTCTGCTGTCGTTTTGTTTCAGAAATTCTATTCTAAAAATATTCTCGGAATCGGACGCCAATTTAACTGATTTATTTCTGAACCGAGACGAAGCAGCAGCCAGAAGGAAAAGGCCGGGGCCACACCAGGGAGGCATGCGGGCCCACGACGCGGCCACAGGGGGGCCCGCACCCCTAGGCCGCCGCCTCTCCTCGACTGTCCTCCGACACCACCCTTTCGCCTATAAATTGCATCTATTCGAGAAACCCTAAGTACCCGAGCAAAAATCCACGAAAAGTTCCGACGCCGCCGACGTCTTCAACCCTAGTTCAGGAGGGTTTCTGTAGTTGTTCCCGGCACCTTGCCGGAGGGGAAATCATCACCGAAGGGCTCTACATCGCCATGCCTGCCTCCGGAGTGATGCCTGAGTAGTTCTTTACGGGACTACGGGTCCATAGCAGTAGCTAGTTGGTAGTCTCTCCACCTTGTGCTATCATGTTTAGATCTTGTGAGCAACCTAACATGATCAAGATCATCTTTATGTAATGCTACATGTTGTGTTTGCTCGGATCCGATGAATTGTGAAGTTATGATCAAGTTTGTTCATCTATATATATCATGTTATATCTATGTTCCTGCATGCTCTCCGTTGTTAGTAGATGTTTTGGCCAAGTAGATGCTAATAACTGCAAGAGAGGGTATTTATGCTAGATAGTGCGTTCATGCCTCTAGAAGCCTGGGCTTGATTGACAGAAACAACTAAGGTTGTAGATGTGTTGTAGCCACTAGGGATAAAATAACCGATGCTTAGCTTAAGCGTACTGCTATTAAGTCTAATGCGTTTGTTTACATTACACAATTTGCTTAATGCTATAATATGTTGCTTGCAACTTAATACTCATGAGAAAGCCGGAAGCTATCTTGTGAGTGGATTATGAGTCATAGACGCAGCTAGTAAGCGGTCTATGTATATTGTTGTAATGCCCAGATAGATCTAACAATGAACATGTTTTTGTCATATATTGCATTGTCATGCGTTTGTATTTTATCAATTGCCTAGCTGTAATTTGTTTACCAGCATGCATGCTTATTTATCTGTCTTATGGAGAGACACCACTAGTGAACTGTGGACCCCGGTCCTTTATTCCACACTGATACAAACAACATTTTCACCACGCTCTATGTTACTTCCTGCTGTTACCTTTGTGTTCATCATCATATTCCACACTATATGTTTTATCATTTGTATTCAATAAGCCGGGAAGATTGACAACCTTCCTGTTTCGTTGGGGCAAAATACTTTGATTGTGTTGTCTGCAGGTCCACGTCAGTTGTTAGGTAACGGCACCGCTGACACCTTTCTGAAACTCTTCCAATTACTACTGGATCTGACAATTTTGGTTTTGTAATTAAGAAAAAACTTGCTGCAGACCACATCATACCTTTCTCTTGAGATCTCCCAACAAACGTGCGTTTCCACGTCATCAGCCAGCAGCTTTGCCGGCGCCCGGCGGGAGGGACAAAGAACAGAAGCGCTTTTAGATCGCCCCGAAGGAGGAGCCGTACCAGTTCGTTTTTGACTTGTTTGAACGAATCGATGGAAGGTGTGCATCCTACTCATGCCGAGGTGAGATGTGAGCTCTTATAAATACAATCAACGTGATGTTATTATTGTCAGTTAGATGCATTGAAGTTTTTTTTTTGGCGCACATACAAAACCTGAATTTAAAATTATTTTTTTAAACCACCATATGACTAGATTGCTAGGTCGTGCATCTTATTAGAATCACATACCCTTATGTCTCACAAAAATCTAATATTTATAATATTCCCTCTTTTTTCAACTGATTTGTGCTGCATTGATCTTCTCCCTGACAAGGCATGAGGCTAGTAGTAGAGGGCTAGTGGTATGGGCTAGCTGGTACTCACATCCCACAGAGTAGTCTCGCCAAATGACCGAAGACTTGCATTTGACCATGGGGACATCACAGTATCCCACGCCCGTATCTCTCTTGCCCGAGTCGCGTATCTTAATTTTTTGTCTCCTGTTTTCGCTCGTCGTCTCTCCTAGTCCTAGGTTCCCGGCTTCCGTGACGTCTCTCACAGCGCGCAGGCCCTCGTCATGATTGCATGAACCATGCAAAGTCATCTCATGCAATGGCTAGAACCAGCCGTGTCAAAATTAGTTCAGATCGATAGTTAACGGGGACCGGCTCCCACCTCCAGAGCTCTCCAACAGTGGTTTGAGAGTCGTATCTCGTTTTTTTCCGCCGCCCCTCGCCTCCCTTCTCTCTGGTGGCTACGGCGCCCGGCGTGGAGATGGCGTAGGAGGTCGTGCTCCCCTTGTACATAGTAGTATTAGGTTCTTCTTTTTCCTAGCTGTTGCTTTGCCCTATGTGGAGAAGGAGGGTAGGTACTTGGGTCTTTGCAGCCAGATCCATGGCGCTGTGGCTTTTCTCCGTCGAGCTGTGCATCGCTGGTGGCAGGCGGTGGCGCAAGTGAGGCGGCGGAAGCCGCGCATCCCTCAAAAATAAGGACTGCATCGAAGCTTTGGAGTCGGGCTTTTCGAGCCGAGCCTGGCTTTGCGTGGTCGTGCTTCATCTTGCAGCGGAGCTCTCAAGGTGGGAGCTAGAAGCGGCGACGGCAAAGGTATCACGCAGCTTCTTCAATAAGGCTTGTTCTTTGGTCTTCTGCTACTGCGATTCTTCTATCCATCTGCCTCCTCCGACTTGTGGCGGAAGTGCGGAGTTTGACGGCGGATTTGCTATAAAAGTGTGGTGGTCGGAGGCCGGCAACTGGATCTTGGTGAATGACGAGGTAATTGCTTGCTCTGCTCACGATGGTTATGTTGAGAGAAGGCAATCTGCCGGACGCGATGTTCTCAATCAGTTGCCATGGAGTAGAGATACCAATCTTCGCTGTACAATCTCGGCGGCCGTCTGTGGCCGATCGACCCTGGAGGTCATCTGGTGGCCAAACTCTTCGCCGGAGTTCTTCGGCGTTTGTTCAACCTCCATGCGGAGGCCCTTTGCAGATCTCGCTGTGGCGCTCATCGTCCTCTTCGAGTCAAGTGGCGTAGTCCCCGGCGCGGAGGAAGACGGCTGCGGCTCGAGCTCTCTCGTCTCGGATAATGGCGGAGGACCCAATTGCTTTCCTAATTTTCTCTGTAGGGTCTATTATGTAAAAGTCGGGGACTTGGTTGTATTTTCTATTTTGTTCTGCTCTCTGATGTAAAATGTACTCGCCACTAATGGTATCCAAGCCCTTCGGGGCTGCTCCTTGTTCAAAAAAAAACCAGCCGTGTCATGCTGTAGCAGTGTATGAACTTCAAGATTTTCAGCCATTGGGACATGGCACGAGGTCCTGGATCACTCGGGAAGGAAATGCGTAGATGGATTCAAGAATCAAAATCTTTCCTGGCACTGGCAGGACCAGATCGAAAATCAAAATTTCACCACAGCTATATGTAGAGGTATATGCATGGCACGTACCACAACTTGCGTGGCACGAGCAATTTAGTCCTATAAGTTTCGGGATGGGGTCCCGCGGTCCAGAACTAGGTTAGCCGAAATTTGACAGTCAAATTAGTCCAAATCGAGCCATGTTGGCGCTGACAGTGCATGGCAACTTTGCGTTTCCGTCCAGAAAACTTTTAGCAATTTACAAATAGGTCCTCCTCTCGTTTGGCATTGATTATTTGGCATAAAGATGCCTGACATTTCGTCTATTTCATTTATTGCATATCCCCTCTTGTCTCATCCGAAGCGAAGAAGTCGAGGCGGTTACAGACGCACCACCTCGACGACGCCGACGCCACCTCGAGCTCGTCGGAGGGGTCAATTCCGTCGCCATGCCTCCCGATATCCACTACCGCTCGTGGAATGAAGACCCGCCTGAGTACGGTATGCCTCGGAGTCCCTTCTCTCGGATTTGTGCGGTCGATTTGGGAAGGGTTTTGCTAGGGTTCATGCGGCCGCGCATGATCGATGTGTAAATTGGAAAATTTAGTGGCTGAAACGGCTGTTATTTGCGATGAATTTGCACTTGTGAACGTTAGTTTGTAGAAAACGTAGGATGTGGAGTTGATTGGTACCGTGGTTCCGCCCCTGTTCCGCCCCTGTTTCCGCGTGTGGAAGTGGTACCGATAGAAACATTTTTTTCGTAGTAATGATGGTATAAATCTGTTAGTTTTAGTGCTCATTGTGCTTTGTTGAAGATTGAATTGTGTAATTTGTACTTAAAATTTTGCCGAAAGTCTGAATTTTTATGTCCGAATTTTGCCTACTGTTCGACATGCTTGTCTGAATGTTTGTTACTTCAGTGTTTACTTCAGTGTTCACTGCAGATGAAAACTGTCCCCTAAGAGGTAGACCATTCTGGGAAAAGATGGGTGGACCTGTCATTCAGCCACCTCTTTTCACCAAGGTTATGGGAAGGCCAAAGAAAAACAGGAAAAAGGCACCTGAGGAGAAAATGAAAAGGGGAGTGAAGATATTCACCAAGGTAGGAGTTACCATGCATTGCTCAACCTGCCATCAACCTAACCACAACAAAAAAAGGTCATGATAAATGGGTTGAATCTAAAAGGCAGCAGCCTGAAAATATTCTTGAAGAAGATGAGAACAGAGACATTCCATATATCCTTCAGGTATACTAACAACTGAAGTACATGTGTGAATGCTTAGCACTAATACATAAGCTAATAACTACAATATATGTGCAACATATCCCATCACAGACAGTACATCCTAGCATGGATCCTACATTTACAGTGGACAGCATGGTTTATCAGATGGGATTAGAGGTTTTTTGTGTACTTATTTACTGTGAATTTTGTCTGTATTTATTTACTGTGAATTCTTTGTTTATTTATTTACTGTGAATTATTTGGTAGGAGGGAGAAAATGTGCCAATAAATAGGGTGCTCGGCCCTTTACCAGAGAGTGCATTTGTTGCTGCTGCTAGGGACAGCATTCCAGAGCCAGGAGGCAGAGTGACAACATCTACAACCAGAGGAAGGACAAGTTCCAGGGGCAGAGTGAGAGGGAGGAGAACAGCAACCAGGGAACCATCAACAAATGCTCAACAAAATCAAGAAGCACAAGTTGGTGCAAGGAGTAGCACCAGGGGCAGAACAAGGGGGAGGAAAAGAAGTGCAAATCCTCAAGATCCTGAAGATGAAGCTGATGCAACAGCTTCAGCTGCAAACAGAGGGTACAACACATGCCCTGGGAGTTTCTATCATCTGCTGTTTGGTGCTGACCAACAGAAAAATGCTACTGGCCTTCCAGATCTTAATGAAGAAGTTCAAGAGCATGAGTTTGTAGTTAGGCAGAATGCACCACCATGTGATGATGTGTAGCTGCAGAAATAAGTTCATGATCATGACTTGTATTTTGCTATATACTTAAGAATCTATGTACCTGCTGAATCTATGTTGAATATCTAGCAATATTTTGTATGCATACTTGCTAGCCATAATGCACCACCATGTTTGCTGTCAACATTTCCTGTCAATTTGTTGTGAATTTCATGTCAATTTGCTATCAATTTCTTGCCAACTTGCTGTCCAAATGTTCTGTTCACATACAAATGCAATGGATTCATGCTATGGTGCAAAATCAACTTCAAATTCATTACTCGAAAGTACCAGGATACAACATGTTACACAAATCCCCTGATGAACAAAGCAATACATGCATACATCAGTACACTAAATGCTACTATGCTAACAAGTTTAATCTCCTTCATGTCCCTCCTTTTCATTTCCACCCTGTGAATCTGCTTCATCTTCTTCTTATCTGCCTTCAGTCTCTGCACCTGAACTTCCATTTCAGTTATCTTCATCGCTAGCTTCGCATTTTCTTCCTCCAAATCTCGAAATTTTCTTGTTGACACAAACTGGTTCTCGTACTGGTACTGGCAGCTATCAGTTCCTGCAACATTCAACCGCGCCTGCACAAACAAATTACGAGCAATTGCATTCAAATCAATCCAGCAAAACAGAGCAATACACAGTACTGGATGCACAAAACAGAGAGAACAGATGGGCACCTATGAACCAGCACCGGCCATGTACTTCGTCTTCGCCGTAGCGCTCGCCGTCGGGTTCCACAACACCTCGCCGGTAACTTTGGCCCAGCTGTCGAGTTCATCGTGCGGGCCCCCGCCAATGCCGCCTGCACCCTCCGATTGCGGCTTCCGAAACGACTCCATCCGAGCACCTCCAACCTCCCCGTGCCCTTCCGCCCCGAAAGGATCCGGTAACGACTCTCTGTCCTCGCCGGTCAGCTCCAATCGACAAATCACCTCGCAACACACCGTCGCCGCTGTCCTCTAGGGTTCAGGACTGGGGAATTGGTCTAACTGCAATGTGGCCTACTCTACAAATTTTACAAGTTCGAGGGGGTTTTCTGCAAAATTACAGAGCCGCGGGCGTGTGTCACTTGCCACCGTGGACGACACATGTTGCCACCACATTCGCTGGAAACGTAAACCAATCCGCATACCTAGTTCTGGGACCGGGGGACCCCATCCCGCAACTTATAGGACTAAATTGCTCGCGCCGCGCAAGTTGTGGTACCTGCCATGCATATACCTCCTATATGTATGTGTTCTTGTTCCGAACTCAGCCTTTTCTTCCCTGTTTCAATCCATGGCAGAGTACGAGTTGAACGAGCCGATTAATTAGGACGAGCTAGAAGAGTTCGATGGTCCATCATGTCAGAGGCAGCGCCACCAGGGGGCGAGCAGCCCCCCTCAAATAAGAAGCAAATTTTGAGAGAGGGCCAAATAAAGAATTCTCTCAAACTTCGATCAAGGAGTGGAAAGCCACTTTCCAGTCTCCCCAATGTGCGAAGGCAAGCCCCTAACACCTTTTTTGACCTGGAATATTGCAAATTTGATTTACTAGTTTGATCTTGATGAGTTGCTTGTGCATGAAATATATGTCATAGTGCATTTAGAAGTAATATTGTATAATGCAATGCGTATATCTATTATATGACCACCCGCCTATAAATTGTGATTGCTTTGGATTTTCTCTCGGTTATACCTCGGCTGACGTATGCCTGCTTCGCTGTAATAACCCTCGAGCATTCAGTCTTATTGAAAATTTCTACACCACGTGAGGTGAATTCCCAAGTGCATTGAGGCATTCCTTTTTACATGTTTCATTTCCTTTGCGTGTAATTTATCCCAGTGAAGGTTGCTCCCCCTATGGTGGTAATTGTGTTGTTTGTTTCAACATGTAATCCTAATAAACATATTCATGTGAGTTGAGTTTCTGTCCTTGCTAAATACATGGTTTCATCCTGGTGGACTGAAGCTTTTCCTTCATTAAACCGTGGTATTTTTTTCTCTCGAGAAAACGCCAAGATTTTGCGTTTTATTTCATTGAACAGGTAGACAACAAAGGTACATGTACAACCTCCACGCAGGAGGGACACACGCACAAAAATCATCGTCCTCACCGAACAACAGGTGAGGAGGTGCTCCTAACTACAGACCGCAACAACGAAAGGTCTCGCCTTGTCCAGCCTCCAACCATGAATGGCGAGGCGGCTAGACTCAGAGCCTCAAGGCCGCGTCACAGCCGTTGCTAGGCGCCTCCAAAGAAGACCACATCTCGAGGGCTGCATGGGCCAACTGTGGTATTTATTTAGATATACCTACGTGACTAATGTTTGCTACATGTCTTATGATGGAAGTGGATTACCTTAATTTTTCCTATGGGATTGGAATCATATGAGAATTTTTTCTCCATGTGCCATTTTATTCATATGATTATATCCTATAGGAAAACATACTATAGGATCTTATAGTGTAAACTTTTTAGGAAAGTAACATAAGAGTCAATCTCAAGAAAAAATTGTGACCCAATCAAAGAAACTTACTCTTCCATAGAATTCAATTATACATGCTATCTCAATCTTATGAGATTTCTGTTTCTAAACTTTTCCTATCTTATTAATCAAATGTGCCCTAAATATTTTCAACTTCTAATAGAAATTTGTATTCTGAGGTGAGGAGAGAAGATATTCCAATTTCTATATTGTTTATTTTATGATGGGACAAGTAGTACAGATTGAAACCGGCAACTGTGTAAGAGCATCTCCAATAGAGGCCCTATACAAGTTGCGCGCACAAAAAAACGTCAGTTTAGCACGCGCGGGGCTAAAACAGTGCTCCTGCAAAGGGCTGTATAATCAAGCGCGCGGGGAATGGGACAAGTAGTACAGATTGGAACCGGCAACTGTGTAAGAGCATCTCCAATAGAGGCCCTATATAAGCTGCGCGCACAAAAAACCGTCAGTTTAGGGCGCGCGGGGCTAAAAACAATGCTCCAGCAGAGGCCGTATAATAAAGCGCGCGGGGAAAACCGTCCAGCGCGCTGGACGAAACGAGACTTTTTCTATCATATTTGAGGCGTCCAGCGTGCTGGGCAAACTGGAGACGACGCGCGAACACCATTTGCCACAGAAAATTCACCCGCACGTCAGAAATCTTGGCCGCCGGCCTTCTCCTCGTCGCCGCCAGCCTTCTGCTCGCCGCCCACGACCCTGCAGCTTGCCGCCGACTAGTCTTGTCCATCGGCGCTCGCGGTTGAGGTCTCGCTCGCCGCCGGAATCACGGCCACCCTCGCGGTCTCGCCCGCCGCCGCAATCTTCCGTCGCAGCTGCTGCCCGTCGCCCTCGTCCTCTGGCACGAACACGGCGCGGCTGCGGCTCATCCTCCGGCGCGTCTGCCACCCGCCGTCGGCCGAGCTCGCCGTCGCCACCCAGACGGCCGCCGCGAGGCCGGGCGGCCACAACTGTGAGCGACGCCGGGATGCGCCTGCGTGCAAGACCTGTAGAGGCGGCGGCGCCGCCAGGCTGAGCTCGCTCCAACGATTAGGGGAGCTAGCTCCTTCCAACGATTGTGGGCTTGGTTGTAATTTTTATTTTTATTTTTAGGGTCTTGATTGTAAAGCTAGTTGGACCTATGTAATAAAGAAATATGTTTGTGATGCTGTATTTTAGTGCATCTGTTGAGGACGTTTTTTGCTGCGGCTGCGCGCTATATTTTAGTGCGTCTGTTGGAGACGGGCACTAAAATTGCTATTTTGACGCTATAAACTTTTTTAGCGCGCCAAATTATAGAGCACCTGTTGGAGATGCTCTTAAATCCTCTCCATATTTCACGCTGATGCCAAACAGAATTGATGGCAAAATTTGCAACGTCAATGATGTGCCTGCCGTGATTAGATGGAAAGCATTGTGGGGGCAGAAGGTAGTAGCATTAGCTAGCAGGACTAGCAGGTAGTGAGTAAGGATGTGTGTGGTTTCAGAACGGAATGGAACCGATCTATTCCACGGTTTAGTTTGGGCAAAAATATATTATAGAATGGTTCCACCTTATTTCATCTTGTATTGGTGAGGTTACCAGCTCGAATGTGCCTTTGTATTACCAAATTAAATCAAAATTTTGACATCACTTTGTTTATATTTGCAGCAATAAAGACATATATATATATATATATATATTCATAATCTAAAAAAGTATATCCCAACAACACAACATAGATTTCAAATCATAAGACATCTAAATAGTTCAAATTCATTGCAAATAGTTAAAAGTTATTACAGTCCATTCAACCATGTCTAGTTCATGGCATATAAAAGCATAGTGCAACTTCATTAGAGCATCTCCAGTCAGACCCCTCAAATCCTCCTATACGTCCGGCACCACCATCCGGACGTGTCCGGCAGCAAAAAAAAGTCAAAAATCATCACCCAACCGGTCCCCTCAAACTGCCCCTATACGTCTGGGCTGTCCGGCAACCCCCAAACTCACCCCATATGTGTGGAGGGTTTTCAATTTGGGGAGGATTTAAGGGACACAGTTGGAGGAGACCACTTTTAGGGGTGGTCCGATCACTGTCCGCGGACACGTCCGGACGTGTCCGCGGACAGTTTAGGGGCAAAATATGAGGGGTTCGAGTGGAGATGCTCTTACAGTCCATAAATCAGAGTAGGTACCAAACAAAGCCTACAGATAATTGAAGTTCATATCATCACTTCAATTATTCAGATTGTAGAGCAGAACAAAGACCTTCTCCACGTACCTACTCACCCAAATCAACTTGTTGACCTTGCTAAGAGTCATGAATGCTTTTGCAATCTTTGGATTGTCAACAAGATGAGCATAATAATGAGCTATGTGCCCTCATCAAATCCATTCAGTCCCATCAAAACACCCCACAAGCCATCGGGTATATCATCATTATCCCCACCTGATTTCACAAGAGCTTCAGCCATCATTTTGAACCCATCCGCCTTTGCCTCGCCTCTGCTTGCTCTGCCCACAAAAACCGTCATTGCGCCCGTCCGCTTCGTCCGCCACCGATGCTCGCGTGCGTGGGCGCTGGCTGTGGCGGCGCCGGCACGGGTGAGAGAGGCGGCGCTCGAGGGAGAGCGTAGGGTTCGGGGTGGGTGAGATTTGCTTTTTTTCTCCATCAGGAGTAGTTTGCGGTGATAATTAGTCTCAGTTCCACCTTGTCCGGCCAATTTGGTCGAACGGGTGCGTTCCGCATCTACAGCGAATATTCGCTTTCGAGGAACGACTCGGTTCCATTCCATTCTAAAACCATACGGTAGAATTCTCCTCAGGTGCATAACGGAATCACCACGTTTTAAAACCAAACACATCCTAATATGTGTGGTCTCGTAACACGACTGAAGGCTTGCGTGCGACGCGCCGACGCCTCGTTAATCCAACTGTTAGCCTGAAATCACTATAGCATTGGAAGCGCGACTGAAGACACCATCAGAAGCGCACCACGCCGGCTTGCAGGCAGCGCCTAGAGAAGCGAGTACCGGAAGCGTCTCTGCGATGCCTTCCTCCCACGCGTCCTCCTCCTCCTCCTCCGTCAATGTCATCATACTCAGCGACTCCGACAGCGACGACGCCGCCTTCTCAAGGCCTGTGGTTGATCGCATCGCCTCGTCTCTCACCACCCAGCGCGAGGTCGACGCCCTCGGCGTGCCTGCACGCCTCCGCCTCCTCGGGCCGTGTGCGTGTACGCCCACGCGCTGGAGGCCGGGATGCGCGTCCCGCTGCACGGCTTCTTCTCCGACGTGCTCGTCCACTTCGGGCTTGCGCCGGGCCAGCTCGCGCCCAGCGGGTGGCGCGTCCTGCTGGGGTTCTTCGTGCTCTGCCGCGACGCCGCCGTAGAGCCTTCGGTGCCCGTTTTCAGCCACTTCTTCTCTCTGGCCGGATTCAAGATCAAGGGCTGGCACTGCTTCCGGCCCAAGGACGCCGCCGGCGCGCTCTTCACGGGGCTTCCGAAAAACAACAAGGGGTGGAAGGGCAACTTCTTCTTCCTGGAGTCGCCGGAGGGGGAGCCATGGCTGTGCCCCGTGCGTTGGGGCCAGCCGCCGTCCAAGATCGCCTATCCGATTCAGCTTACAAGCCAGCAAAAGAAAACCGCGGACAAGATACTGGCCGCACACGGCGCCACCGCGGTTGATCTCCGGACTTACCTCTCCCAAACCAATCTTGCCGCGGCTCTCTCTTTCCACTCTACTTCTGCCCAAGGTAATTAAGCTCCCTTCCAACACTCCCGATTCCCATTTTGAATCTGCTGATAATTTACTGATCTGGTTTGAGCTAGGGGTGGATTCATTCGCGAAGAAGGTGAAACCCTAGCCGGGCGGGGATAACACGCCGTCGTTGTGCGCGAAAAAGAGGAAGTACGAGGAGGCGGCCATTGCAAAAGACACTCTTGACCGTTCTTCTGGCCAGAGCACGCCGCAGGCTGACCATGGCTGCTCGGCCTCGGCGTCCGGCTTGCGGGGCTCCGACAGTCAGGCAGGGCCCTTGCCCGTGCCCAACTCGCACGATGGCGACAGCGCCGACTGGGAGACAGCGAGGAAGTTCCTCGAGAACATCATTCCGCCGTCGCGGCAGCGGGAGTTCGCCGTGGCAGCAATTCTCCAGGTAAACTGAACGGGTGTAAAGCAAATCGTTCAGCAACAGTTTATGTTTAATGGCGGCAACATCGGCACACGCAGGCCGCGAAGACGGCGACCTTCTCCTCGGGCTACGCGCTGGAGCTGGAAGAGAAGCTCCTGGCGCGGGACGCGGAGGCTGCGGATCTTCGCGGGCAGCTAGAGAAGTCCAAGGCCGAGCTCGCCGCGTCCAAGGCAGAGGTGGAAAGCGCCAAGACGGCGGCGGTGCAGCAGTTCCTGGGGTCCCAGGAGTACACGCGGCGGGTGGAGATTCAGCAACAGTTTATGTTTAATGGCGGCAACATCGGCACACGCAGGCCGCGAAGACGGCGACCTTCTCCTCGGGCTACGCGCTGGAGCTGGAAGAGAAGCTCCTGGCGCGAGACGCGAGGGCTGCGGATCTTCGCGGGCAGCTAGAGAAGTCCAAGGCCGAGCTCGCCGCGTCCAAGGCAGAGGTGGAAAGCGCCAAGACGGCGGCGGTGCAGCAGTTCCTGGGGTCCCAGGAGCACACGCGGCGGGTGGCTGAGCAAGCGCTCGCTGCATACGAGCGAGGCGCGGTGGCGCGCTTCATGTCCTCCGCGCCTCGACACCGCCCGGCTGGTCGTGCTGCCTGATTAGCTCCTCGGTTAATTAATTCAGCACATCCATCTTTTGGGATGTGTTCGGTTTCATTCCATTCCATTCTACTTCAACCAATTCCATTCTCCTGTTCGGTTGATTTGAAGAAGATGGAATGGAACCGAAACAAATTAGTGTAAATATTCAATTAATTAGAGTCTAAATTAATCTAAATGTCCAATTAATTTAAACATTCCCTAAACACTCAATTAAGGGGAGAGGACGGCGTTGACCTCCGGCTGGCTGGCCGCCGCTCCGGGAGGGCTCCGCCCCGGCTGACCTCCGGTTGGCTGGCTGGCCGCCGCGCCGCTGGCCGTCGCGCCTCCGGGCCGCTGGCCGCCGCGCCGTTGGCCGTCGTGCGGCTGGCCGTCGCGATTGGAGCTGGAGCTGCTACCGCCGTGCCTTGCTCCGCGTGATTCCCGCCGCCGCCTTGCTCCGCGCCCTGCCGTCGCCGCGCTCCGGCCGCTGACGAGTCGCTGTGGGTGGCGGGACAACGGCGGCGACGGGAGGGCTGGCTAGCCGCCGCGCCTCGGGATGGCTGGCCGCCGCGCCTCGAGCTCGCCGGCTGCCTGGATCCCGCGCCTGGTGGTCGCCGCCGCCGCCGCCTGGATCCCGCGCCTGGCCGCCGACCTGCACGGAGGAGGGCTCGCTAGGAGAGGAGGTGGCCTGCACGGAGGAGGGCGGGCGGCGAGGGAGGGGAGGCGGTGAGGGAGACGGCGCTGTTGCGGGTGAGGGAGACTTTTTTTTATCGCGAGTTATTAGTGATTAGCCCGTCTCGTTCCACCCGTCCGGCTGAATCGGCCGGACGGGTGTATTCCGCATCTTTCACGCATATTCGCTTTTGAGGAACCTGTTGATTCCATTCCGATGCAAAACCGAACACGAGAATCTCTCCTAGGTGTGGAAGCATTCCATTCCGTTCCGGTGTATTCTGGAACCAAACACATCCGGAGTTTGGAACTGGAACCGCAAGCTAGGCTTGTCGACAGATCGTGTGTCTCATTTTGTAGCATAGTGTGACACGAAGTGCCTGTGTTGGCCATGCATGTTTGCAGTTTCATTCGGGATGGAATGAAAACACATGGAACTTTCATCAACAGTAGCGACTGAATCCAGCTACAGCAGCTTCTTGGCTCTCTGCAGGTGCAGCTGGATTTTTTTTGACATACTGTAGTATTTCCCTATCATGTGAACCAGTTTTTATTATCTGAACATCGAAGTAGGTCTTTTTTTGATTTAGTATCTGGAAAGCTCTGGACATGGCCCTAGACCAAATTGCTATGCTAAATACTTGCACACGATTTTGGCTCCAAAAGCACGAAACACTGGTGAAGAAATGCAAAGACCGGGAGAGAGAACAAATCCGTCTCGGCGGTCTGGTGCAATTTCTTGATCAAATTGCTAGGTTCCTTCGATGATCACGGAGTAGTCTTGCATGTACAAAAAGATCTACAAAAACGGTCCTAGTTCCAAGCTAATCAATTCAACGAACCAACTTGGCGGGGCTGAGGCGCGGGTAGTGCCAGGGCACGACGAGCTGATCGAGCGGACCATATTGGCAGCGTCGACGCTCTTCATGTCCTCCCGCCGCGCTCGTATGCGGCCAACCTTTTCTCACAGACCAGCCACGTGTACTCATCGGAACCCATGAACCGTTGCACCACCGTCGTCTCGGTGCTCTCCACCTCTGCATCCGTTACCTCTGGCTCTTGCTTCACCGCTGTCACTTCGGCCTTCGCCTCCTCAGAGTGGCCGGACGAGCCGGCTCAACCAGCGTGGATTTTCCACTTGTATGTTGACCTCTCGGCACTATCATAGCTGCTGATTGCTCTGAAAATCGTACAAATGTCCACAAGTCAAAGTGTGTGTGGTGCTTTTACCTTTTTACCCAAAGTGAAGAATTAACCCGCACTCCACCACCCCTATTCAGAGGTACCTGGACCGAAACCTTGACCCCTTTCGTTCTGATACATCGCCCCTGCCCCACTCCCCTTCAAGGTTTCGGTTACCGCCCGAAGTACTGCGGTAACCTGTCGGTAACCGGATTTACCGAGGCCCCACGATAAATGTGTATACCGGGAGAAAAATCCCAGAAAATTTGAATTGGACGAATTCGTTCTCTCAATTTTTTATTTGATTTTATTTTGACATTTTAAGCTTGAATTTTAAATTCTTTTTGGGAATCTAGGCTAGTAACCAGCCAGTATTTTCCGCTAACCACAGTTACCGGAAATACCGGGCCCCTCCGAGAAATAAAATAAAACGGTAACCAAAACCTTGCTCCCCTCTTGCCTTCCTCGTTCGCGTCGACGCATCGCCCCCCTCTCCCTTGCGCCGGGGTGGTCGACCTCTGCGGCGTCCAGCAACTCCGGTCAGCCTGTGCGGGCCGTGGTCCGACACGCCATGACGACCAGGAGGGCCCGAATTTTGATCCGGCTGCATGCACTAGTACAGAACCTCGCATTAGAGGCGGCCCCAGGAAGTCACCTCCAATGGTTTTAATGTCCGTCTCTACGTCGGGGTCTCTAATGTACGCTTCATTAGACCCGGTTGGCTCAGGCTGGCTGTAATGACCTCAGCATCTCCGACGGCCGGGCAAACCAACCATCTCTAATGTCCATCCTATTGGAGATGGTCGCCATTCATAGCCATCACAGACATACTTTGTATTGGAGACAGCCATGAAAAACTCGTGTCTCTAATAGTACTTTTATTAGAGACGGACGTAAACAATATACGTCGCAATTGATCTATCTATAAGAGATGGGCGATCCCATTGTTCTCTATATTAGAGACGGGCGACAATATTATACGCCTCCATTGTTCTCTCTATTAGAGACGCGTCCAAATTATGACCGGTGTTGTCTTTTCAGAGGGTCCGGATCGTCTCTCCGAATGTTAAATCAAAGCCGAGCTGTGCACTTTCCGTTCCTCCGGGACAGTTTCCGGAGACTCCGATATTTTCAGCGAAATAGAAACCACACAGGTAACATCCATAAAAATAAGCTACAAACATATATATATATATATATATATATATATATATATATATATATATATATATATTACTAGATGAATTATCATCCATCAAATAAGAAGCCACATGTCAGAAAATAGAAATATCTGTGCAGCACACGAAAGTATGTAGTACTACTGCGCATCCGAAATGTCATACATATATAGCATGACAAGTTTGTAACATCATCAGCATAGGCCGGGAAACTCTGTCACGTCGGCTTGTGGAACTCTCCGGTTGTTTGGAGCACATGTGTAGCAAGAAACTCGCCAACGCCCTTGCGGATATCATTTAGCTTCTGCTATGGCAATTCCTTTCTGTCGATTTGCAGTTCCTACATAATAACAATTGATCATGATCCAAACCAGAACATGTACGGAAAAATATAACATGATAATAAAAGATTTTCACCTACCGAGGATGATTGCTTAGGTGATTTAACTCTTTGTATCATGATGTCCAAATGTCGGGCAACTTATAAGGCACACAGAGCTGTCCCAGCGGGCTGCTGGTGGCACTGAGACATACATAGAGCATACAAATTATCAATTTTTCATTCCCCCAAAAATAATTGGCATCAAATGCATACTAAGCCCTACAAGCAGCTAGCACTGCAAATAAATGGAGACTAACCGGATAGTTCAGGTGATGGGTTAGGTTTTGTATTTCTTTTCATTTCCGCCCCGGAAGCACAATACTTTAAACGATCTGACGAATATATGGATAAAAAAATTAAGTATATCATATTATTGTAAGACATGAATGCATACTCTGCCCCAGTAGAATCACATTTTATTATGCAAATGAGATTAAAGTAAATCAATCACCTGTCAAGAAGCTTGCTTATCTCAGTATAGTCTGGTGTGGTAGCCCTATCCAGCAAAGAATCAAGATAATAGACAAAGCCATCTGCTAGTGATATACTGATCAGAATCCAGTGTTCCCTGGAATTTAAACCAATTAGTGTTGTGCGCCGGATCACAACCGTATAACAAGATGCGGCACAAGCTTACTTTTTCTGATAAGGCCAAAGGATTAACTCCTTGTCTTTGCTCTTCTCCATCACATGGATGATGTAATTCTCGAGAGGCCTTTCACCGTCTCTGTCAATGTAATCCTGCGTAACAATAGAGGGGTCGATGAAGCTTATTTTAGAGCCACTGTCCTGGTCCTCAAGAATTTTTGCCCTACATATATAATTGTATTAGAGTACACCCCATATACGTATACATACATAGATGTTGACAAAAATTGATTGTATGTATATACTCACAGTGAATAACAACTTAGTATGATGCCGTCCATGGTCGCATGTTAAGCAGGGCAAACATGTCTGCCCAAGCGTCAGGGAAAGAAAGACTCCTGTCATGAAAGAAAGAATCATTTCTGGAAATAATAGAACTATGTGGTTACATCTAGTAGAGAGGCTGATGCGAGTTACTCTCACGGATCAGCCAGATAGTTTTAAATGGGATCTAACGGATAATGGGGAATTTACGGTTAAATCTTATTATGCGGACTTGCTTAATGGACATACAAGGTACTTGCGAAAATACTTGTGGAAACTAAAGATCCCTTTGAAAATAAAAATATTTTTGTGGTTCCTAAACATAAAAGAACTATTGACTAAAGATAACTTAGCTAAACGACACTGGACTGGGTGCAAGAAATGCGTTTTTTGTGGTTCAGATGAATCGGTGGAGCATTTGTTCATCAACTGTGCTTTTGCTAGGAATATTTGGAGGCTAGTACATTTTACGTTTAATGTTTACCCTCCGACTAGTGTCGCAAATATGTTTGGATCTTGGTTGAATGGGATAGACAAACATACAAAAGCTCGGATTAGAATTGGTGTTGCGGCCATATTGTGGGCTATTTGGAATTGTCGCAATGATATTGTATTTAACAAAAAACAATCTTCTCACTATTTGCAGGTTATCAATATGGCGGTCTACTGGATCCGCTTGTGGTCATACCTCCTCCCTATGGATCAGCGTGGTCTAATGGATTCAGGATGTACCCGTATGATGTCGATTGTACGGGCAATCTTCTGCCGGGCTAGGTGGCAACATACTAGAAGACTTGATGTTTAGCTTTTCTGTGTTTGAGTGGCTCATTTTTGTATCCACTTTGTGTGACCCATGAACTGTAAAACTTGGATGCTATGATTAATAATTGCGGAAGGCTGTGTGTATCACTTTGATACAGAGGCCGGGATCCGCACCCCTTATCTAAAAAAAAAATGCATGAAGTGTTCATGTTTGAGGTAAACCATGATTCCAGAAACTGGTTTCTTCTTCTTGTAATTAGCCTTGTGGGACTTCATCAA